>OVAP01004419.1:0-14635 GCA_900406295.1 Aurinia saxatilis | reverse complement strand
ATCGGTCGATCCATGCATGGATCGATCGATCCATTGCTTGGTGATCGATCCGGAGGTGAAACGTTGGCTTGGTGTGGGCATGGATCGATCGATACATGAGTGGATCGATCGATCCATGAGTGGATCGATCGATCCCTGGCTCTGGTGGTCGATCCAGATGATATGTTCCCAGTAAAACAGTCATATCTTCTTGACCACTCATGTATCTTCTTGACCACAGTCATATCTTCTTGACCACTCATGTATTGCTGAATTAAATCTTGTAACTTTGTGTTTGTTTTAAATTGGGGAATTCCGGGTCGATTCTCATAATCAAGTTAGATATTTAGTTTGTAGAAATGTTACAAAATTTTATTGATTGGATGAAAAGGGCTCCTAAATATGACTTTACAATATACCTTTGGATTCCTAGGTCGAACTGGTTGCGTTTTCTCAGGTCTTCGAGCTCTCATTTCATAATTCCAATTGCAAGAAGTAGTTCCTTATTTCCTGGTTGCACGTGCTGCATTATGATCTACGCATATCTCGACTTCTCAAACTTACTTTTCAATCTTCGGCATCTTACATATTTTGAGCTCAACCACTTTGTCCGAACCTGATCTCGCATCCCTGTTTTTAGCGCACTCGTGAATGAGTTACCAATTTCATTTCATCACAATAGGTTTCCCTTTCAATTTCTCATTTTCTCTTCTTTCTAAGACCTATGGAGAGAGACCAACAACCGCCAAAGGTACCCGAGAGTCTGCAAAAAGGCGAGATTTCAAACACTCCGCATCTCAGATAGAGAAGGATTTACGGGTTCTTCGGCGATATTACCATATTTATTCTGACGTTCATCTGTTACTCCCTAAGCCATATGAATCTCTCAAATTAGTCAGGCCCGATTATAATTGTGCTTTTGTTGCTTACTTTGAAGATTATGGTCTCACTTTGCTTCTTCCAGAATTTCTTCTCACAGTTCTAATGCGGCTTGAGATGTCATTCTCGCATATGTGTCCCAATTTTCAAGGGCAAGTTATGGCCATCCATGTTCGAGCTCTCGAGGAGGGACTGCCACTTGGTTTTGAAAGCTTGATGCAGTTGCTTAATGTAAAAAGCAATGGTGACTATCTTAGGACCTTTTATGTGTCATCATGATCCTCATGTGGGATTCTGGAAGGACAACATACTCGTGATAACAAATGTTGACCCCTTTATTTCTTTTTTGAAATTATCGCTCTTATGTTGGCAATTTCAAAATACTCACAACCAAATGAGCTCTAAAAAGGTATATTACCTTTTCGTCTCTAATTGAGCTCTTTTTTTCCTTCACAGCCTGGTTATTTACTTCTCCTTACTTTACTGGTTTAACTTCCAATTTTGTTTTGCAGAGAAACCGCCATTTGTAAAGCTTAAGAAGAACGACCTTTCAAGGAAATTATTTTATGCCTCCAATGAGGTAACACGACATGCCCCTTTTTCACTCCCGAACGTATTTGTGCAGCTTAAGTTCTTTCTGCATTGAGGTCGAGATCGACAATTCGTATCGATTCTTCTCATGCGCGTAAGTCTTTATCTCTTATATACATAACCATTTGTTGTCAAGGAAACTAATCCTTTTTTTTCACACGGTTATTTCTCCTCTTCTTTTAGCTCCAGGTTTGACCTTCGCAACTGGTTCATTTATCTTCAGGAAAGGCCATGAGGAGACCGAGTTTTCGTTATGCCGTCAAGGACAAGACTCAAACAACTAGAGTGGTTCGATCGGGAGAACTCACTGCTCCTTTGACTAATGTTACACTTGGAGCTACAAGAATTGAAATTGTTGATATGACGGTTCAAGATCCTGTGTTCACTGTGGTTGGTGGAACCAATGGCGTCTTTTATGCTCCAGTGTTTACCAACTGAAGGAGAGACTGGGCGTAATCTTCAAGGTGTTGTCATATACTTCATTTCAAGATCTATTGAACTTAGGAGGTTTGACATGTCTCGTGATGGGAGTATTCCGCCTCCAATCACCAAGAGGTCGAGGCCAACTTTATCATCGAGAAATGGGGACATTGGAGCCATAAGGGATTTTTCATCTTCCTCTTATGTTGGAAATGGTAGAAAGCTACCACACCATTAGAAGTTTTTCCAAAACCTTGAAGCTTTGATCGTTCATGATCCTAGAGGCATTTCAACATTGTTTCGTCACTTTAAGTTCGAAGGTTGTCAACTCCCTGCTGTAAAAAACATAGAGGCATGCAAAATTTATGTTAATTTGTCTACGACACTAGGGGACATAAGTCTGCATCCATTTTTTTGTTTGGTCATAACTTCTCATTTTGGTTTCTTCTATCGGATTATGTGTGTATTTGTATTAGGTTATGACTCATGTCGACAAGTTCGTGGTTGCTTACGAGCAATATCTAAAGAGTGTTCCCCGTTCATTTGAGCTAGAATAAGCTAAAAAGGTCGTGCACAACTTGATAGTCACTCTGCAAGATCTTTATTAAAAGAGGGCATACACAATTAAAATAGCTAGTGCTAGCGAGCTCAGAACTATGAATGTTGACCTGCAACAACAACTACAAATCGCCATGAATGCAATCACTGATTTGGAGAAAGCAAATGGAGTGTTAGCTAAAAAATCTATCAACCTTTCAGTTCACAATCGGACCTTGGAAAAGGCGCAAAAGGCGGAGATTTGTCGTACAGTGCGAGCTGCACGAAGATATATTTCCGATCGATACCAAGCCCGCTTATTCTTATCAAAGTAAAATCTGAAAAGAAGTAGGTGAAAAATGGCTGCTAGGTTAAGGTACAAGAGCTTATGCATCTGTTGAAAAGTATTAGAAGTCGTATTGCCTCCAGTTGTTGAATTCTGTAAAGTATAACCAACTTTGTGGTCATCAACTTTGAAGCTTCCCAGTAATTGTATAACAACAATTGAGAGTCTATGCTCTGCCTTTATGTGGTATGTTCATAGTTAAGTACTAAAAGGGCAAAGGTTTATGGACCATATGTATGTGGCAATATATTAAAGGGTGGTCTTGGTATAAGGTTATTAAAATATGTTAATGTTCTCATGTGTATCAATCTTATTTAATGTGTGTTATCTGCTAAAGATTCACTTTGGACTGATTGGGTAAAGGTTTGCTTAATTCAGAAGGGTTCATTTTGGTTTATTAATGCTAATATGTCAAATGGTTTCACCAAGTTGAAGTGAAAAATGGTCGAAACACTTATTTATGGTTTAATGTCTGAAACAGTTTGGGACGACTTTAGGATTTTTAGTAGGTTCACGCAGAGGTATTGACTTTGGGGGTTCTAAGAGAAACTAAGTTGGCTGACATTCCTCGTAATAGAAGAAAAAGAAATCACACGCTTCTAATCCTTAACCAATTAAAGATGACTTATTCAGAGTTAGATCCATGAAGAAAAATTCAATGACATACACCTTTGAATAAACAGTTTCGGTAAAGTTCAAAACAAATTTTTTCTTCTAAACAGACTTAGATTAAGATCATGATTAGTAGACCAGTGGTAGTTTGAGACAAAGCAATTTGGGTTCATCATGCTACTCCAAAGTACTCTTTTTTATTAGGCTTGTTGTTAAATAGATTGGCTATTGGAGATAGAATGGGAAAGTGGAATTTTAGTATGAATTCTGGATGTATGTTCTATGGTGAGGAGATATAAATATTTAGTATTTGATTGTTGCTTCAAGTCAAGAATTTGGATTAACCTATTTAGAGGACTAATGCTGCAGAATACTACTTTGAATTGACACAAGCTTATATATTTTATTTTTGTTAAATTTTGATAAATATAATTAATAAATCTGTATATTTTGGATATTTCAATTATTTTGATTTAAAAACAACTCATATTTTTATATTTGTAATTGTAATTTTGGACAAATTAATTATATTAATTATAAATATGATTAATATGTTAGGTATATAATTATATTTTGGGTATTTTCGTATATCCGTTCGGTTATCGGTTCAATTCGGATTCGGGTTCAGGTTTGGATTTGGTTCTTCGGATATAGAAATTTAGAATCTGTTTGGGTATTTTGTCAGTTCAAGTTCGGGTGTTTTGGATCGAATTCATATTCAGATATGTTGTCCACTTCTAATCAGGTGTCTTGTTATTTCTCATTAAATCCAAGAGATGTACAAAATTTTCCATAACAGATTCTTTGTCAAAGTTAGGGCTGAGCATAATACCCGAACCCGAAGACCCGAACCGAACAGACAAAAAAAAAATAGAACCGAACCCGAACCGAAACCGACAAAATACCCAAATGGATCCTAAACTCTCATACCCGAAGAACCAAACCCGAATAGAACCGACCCGAGAACTGAACGGATACCCGAAATAAAATTATACACCTAAAATATTAACTAAACATATTTATCCAAAATTACAATTATAAATTTGAAGATATTAGTTATTTTTAGA
The DNA here is from genome assembly GCA_900406295.1 of Aurinia saxatilis. Taxonomy (NCBI): domain Eukaryota; kingdom Viridiplantae; phylum Streptophyta; class Magnoliopsida; order Brassicales; family Brassicaceae; genus Aurinia; species Aurinia saxatilis. The sequence continues at coordinate 10,204 of OVAP01004419.1, read as the reverse complement.
TCAAATATACAAAGATATTAACTATATATATCAAAATTTAATAAAAAATTATACTAATTTAACTTATTTTTATGATTTTTTGGACATCGAAACTCAACCGAACTCCAACCGTAACTAGTTTTATTTTAAATGTTGATAAAATTCGGATATTTTTGGACCTGAATCGGATCCAAATTGTTTCTGGATAAACTTTGGTTCTGTTTACGGAACCGAACCGAATCCGAAGTGAACCCAAACCAAAATTTTAAAATACCTGAATAAATACAATTTTTCTAAAATCGAATACCCGAAACTCGAATAAATTGGATGCAAATCCAAACTGGTATCCGAACGGCCACGGCTAATCAAAGTTTTACAAAATAGAAACTTTATTAAAACCTCCATATGTTTAATACCCGTAGGAAATTTAATATTTTACGCGTTCAGCTAAAACAACGTCGTTTTCACTATAAACAACTTCACCACCTTTGACTTGATTGATTTTAGTATTTTACCGCTGTCACGGCGAAATATACTCGTCGGAAAACACGACCGGAGATGGAGATGGAGACGAAATCGAAAAACAACAAATTGATTGCTATTGCGTTTCTGTTGATCCACGCCGTCGCCATTCTGATCTTCACTCGCGGGTTTCTTCTCACTCGAACTGAGCTCCCTTTCCACAGTTCTTGCTCCGACGTTTCTCAATCTCCTTGCATTTCCTCTCCTTCAAATCACGATTCTAACTCGACTCACTCTACTCACAATCAGCCCAAATGTTGGACCAAACCTCTTGTCGACCGCGTCATCATCATTGTTCTGGATGCTCTCAGGTTTACAACATTTCATTACTATTGTTCAGTTTCTCAATTCCATTAGCATTTCGTGATTCTGACTGTTTTTTCTTCTCCAGAATCGATTTCCTGGCCCCGAGTGCTTTTTTCCCAGGTGGGTTTTAATGAAGACTTTTGGTGTTAGTGATCTTGAGTAATGTAACTATAAGCGGTTGTTTAATGTACAGAACCAAAGCCATGGATGGATAAATTGAAAATCTTGCAGAAGCTGGCCTTTTCCAATGAATCATCTGCTAAGATCTTTAACGCTTTTGCTGATCCTCCTACAACCACTTTGCAGCGTCTCAAGGTCCCAACTTTCTAGTCACTTTCCAGTTTGGTGACTACGTTGATTACGTTTTCATTCTTTTCTCGATTTCAGGGTTTAACAACTGGAGGATTGCCTACTTTTATCGATGTTGGGAATAGTTTCGGTGCTCCTGCTATTGTTGAGGATAACTTCATCAATCAGGTTTACGCTTGTCTAAACTAAGTTTTATGTTTTTGATTTGACTGGTTGCACTGGTAATAACTTGGCTTTTCTCTATGCTTAGCTAGTACTAAATGGGAAGCGGTTGGTGGTGATGGGTGATGATACTTGGACACAGTTGTTCCCAAATCAATTCCAAAAGTCTTATCCTTTCCCCTCTTTCAATGTCAAAGACCTGGATACTGTGAGTGATTCCCATTTTCCTCCTTTATGATATTTTTGTTTTCTAGGTAAAACCTTTTATGTATGATATCGGTTCTACTCTTTACAGGTTGATAATGGATGTATTGAGCATCTATTCCCAACCCTCTACGAAGATGATTGGGATGTTCTAATTGCGCATTTTCTCGGCGTGGTATTCCCAAAGTTTCCTTTTTATTTTACTTTATCATCTTGCCATTCAATTCTTTGATTCAGTGATGTTTAATATATGCAGGACCATGCAGGACACATATTTGGAGTGGAATCCATCCCAATGATTAAAAAGTTGGAGCAATATAATACAATTTTGGAGGTAAATTTGTGTTAACCCTGATAAACCTGTTAAGGGTTGCAACGAAAATAAACCATCTTATCATTACTTTGTTCATCTTCAGTCTTGCAAGTATGCTATTCGTAATCTTGTCTATATTTCATTTTTAACATGCCTCGTATAGAAAGTCATCGATATATTGGAGAGCCAGGCGGGTCCAGGTGGTTCGCATGAGAATACTATGCTTATCGTAATGGGTGACCATGGGCAGACGTTAAATGGGGATCATGGCGGAGGGACTGCTGAAGAGGTAAGAGCTTCGTTTTCTTCTTGTATCACTTTGCTTTATGGCTTCTTATCCACCTTCACTTCTAAATCCCTTTTAAGGTGGAAACATCCATGTTTGCCATGAATACGAAGAAGCATACAACTCCGGTTCCTCCTGAGTTTGATACCTCATCTTGTAAACAAAATCTGGTATGGTGACTTTCAAAACATATTTCTTAGTGATCTTAAGAACGGATTTTAGATATCTTATCACTGTGATTCTATTGGGTTCATCTTTATGTCAGGACGGGAAGCAGATATGCATCAGCTCCATCGAGCAGGTCAGTATCAAACTTGATGTGATGCCTTCTTCATGCTCTATACAAATCTGTTTGTCATACGTAATTGTTTTGGGCTATTTGCAGCTTGATTTTGCGGCAACATTGTCAGCTTTGCTTGGGATATCCGCTCCTTTCGGAAGGTGCCTTGTAAGGATCATTGTCAAATTTTGTTTCCTGCTTCTGTCCAGGAAAATATCCATCTGCGGCAGTTAGTATTTCTAACATATTGTTACATATCTCGAATTTCTAGCATTGGGCATGTCAACCCTGAGCTCTATGCCCTTGGTTCCAGCAGCTTGAATTTGGATAACTTTGAGTTGAGCAATATTGGCAACCAATCAGCTGTTAAAGAGTGGATGAAAAATTACTTAAACGTCCTCTGTGTGAATGCTTGGCAGGTAATAATAACTTCACTTAAAAAAATTAAGATAATTTACTTTCAACAATGTTTTGTTTTTGAGCTCTCATTTTCCAACTCCATTCACATGCAGGTGAAAAAATATATAGATGTTTATTCTAATTCATCTGTTGTTGGTTTCTCTTCCGATGATATGTCAAGGCTATCAGATTTATATGCTGCGGCGGAACAGAATTGGTCTAATTCTGTCAAACACATATTGATGGATAGAAACGGAGATGAGGCCAGTGCAAGTATATCTGCTCTTAAAGAGCAAATTGCAGCATATTTGAATTTCTTCTCAAGTGTTGTTGAACTTGCCCGGTCAAAGTGGACAGAGTTCAATCTGAATCTAATGATTACTGGGTTTGTAATATTGGTTATATCACTCATCCTTCAGTGTCTTGCTGTTTTCCGTCCTGAACCTCATGCAGTGAATTTAGGGTTATCCACTTGTACATCATTCACTTTCTTTATAGTATTGATCCGTGCTGGCAGCTTTCTATCGAACAGCTATATTTGTAAGTTCCAGGTGCTTCTTTTTTTTTGGTGTATTATATACTACCCCGCTGCTGACAAAGAACTTCTTTGTAAATAGTGGAAGAAGGAAAAGTTGCAAATTTTCTCCTGGCAACAACTGGACTTATCAAGCTGCGGTATTCGGTTATGAGAAAAACAATGTGGAAAGAAGTCAGTATTATCTTTCATATGTTTTTATTACTTGTGGTTGTTACCTTAAAATAATATTTTTTTTTATTATCTTGTCTGTAGGCTATGATATTTCTTGCTATGGTTTCAGTTCTCAGAGTCTCTATAGATATTGGGTTAACAAAGCAAGCTGCAACTTCTCAGTTTATGAGTAGCTCACCGTCATGGATGCTCGGGATAGCTCTAGACCATTATATATTCACATATGCAATTGAAGTTGTACCAATTATGTCGCTGATTGTACTCATGTACATGCTCTACATGGCAATTGCAAAAACACCCAGTGCAGGGCTGTGGAAGTATGTTACTGCTGGTAGTATGATAAGCTACCTTTTGATAGCATTGCTCTGGGCTTCGGAGAGCAAGATATATGATCTGGATGATTTAATTCAAATTACTGGAGGAATAAACCGCATCCCTCAGACGATTTATGTTATTGGATTGATGCAGCTCTTCCTTTTAGCTTCTGCTCGTATATTTTGCACCGGAAAAGACAAGAATTGGACCATCCAAACTGTTGCCCTTGTATCTGCTTTTAGCTCGCCAGTAATCCTTTTATCAGGAAAACAAGGATCAATGCTTGCATTAGCATATTTGTTAGCTGGTAGTTTTTCTTCTGATTTGAGAATTCTCAAAGCAAAAATCTGTATAAAGATTGCAATTCAGGTCGTTAAGGTTTAACACACTGTTAAAACTGTGCAGGATATTGTATAATGAGGCTAGAGGGTGTAGAGAGAAGAACCCAATCAGATGGACTGGTATCAAAACTAAATCCTCTGAGCGTGTTGCAGTGGAGTCTGCTTTCTATATGCATGTTTTTCGCCAGTGGGCATTGGTGTGCCTTTGATGGCCTCCGTTATGGTGCTGCATTTGTTGGGTAGGTCCAAGTATTTTAAACTCAAGACTACAATGGAATCTTCTGTCTATATAATGGTTTTGCTTACATCTTTTCTTCAGGTTTGATGAGTTTGTGCTTATACGACAAGCCATCCTTTTGACAATTGAAACATTTGGGTTCTCGGTCATCCTTGCTGTTTTTGGACTTCCTCTCCTCATACCTATCCACTCTCCAAATCCTCAGGCTCATGGAGAAAAGCCCCAACAACTGTTTCAAGTAAGACATACATCTTCATATCTACCTATTTTTTGTCTTTTACTAGCAGAGAAATTCAGCAATAAGACGATGTTAAAGCACTTTTCTTTTCACTCTCATTAGATGTATATGCTCTATGGAGCTATATCCGTGACTACTGTTGCTGCTACGATCCTTTGCGTCACCATTCACAGAAGACATCTGATGGTAAAACACAGGAAAATTCACTCAAGCCAAAGGTTCTTGTGTTGTTTCTTTGACTAAAACATTGCTCTCATGTGCTTGCAGGTTTGGGGTTTGTTTGCTCCGAAGTTTGTCTTTGACGTTATTGGCCTCTTCCTCACTGATCTCCTCATCTGTTTGGCTTCAGCTTACTATCTTTGATTTATACTTGCAGTTGATGAATGATGTATAATAACACTAGATTTTGCCAGGTATATTTATTTATTTTATTATACTTCTCTAGATATGAACAATCATCCTTTTCCCAGCACTCAAAACGACGCGTTTAGCGTAACAAAAGGAAATAACAAAAGGAAACCAGAATAAAAAGAGAATGAGTTATTTCTATTCCCTGTTTCTCGATACACCGGAGACTCAATAGTTTCTTACCATTTTAAACCGTACGATGACTACTCATTCATCTTAACCGTTGATATTGGATACTTAAATAATTTGATGTCGAACCTAATTCCATCCATATTTTCAATTCTAGTTCGCATCAATTAATTTGTCTGATTTATGAACTGGCAAAAGTCTATTCTGAGTATTGAGTTTATTCAATTCGTTTGTAATTTTGTAAATATAAATTTCAATAGCTTGACGCCTGCTTTCATTTTTGTAGAGTGTAGTTTTTTATAAAAATTATTGTTTACCATAATCAATGTAAAATATAAAATAATTATTTAGCAATGTAAATTATTATAACAATGTAAAATATTTGCAAATAAATTGAAGGTTTGTGCACAATTCTGTAAGGTATTTTCTTATAAATATAAGATCCGCAATATTCTTCCTCGATCTCGTTTTCTCCATGATGCGTTCTAGGGATTTTGCAGGAGGATTGATCTTTCGCCGTAAAAATTCACGTCAGAATTGATTTCCTGTTGATTTTCCGGCGGCTCCGCCAATCACAACCTGTTGACAAAAAAATCGTCCGCAATTCACGTCAACTCTTCCGTGCACAACCTAGATTCTCCACCAAAACGCCTCTCTGTCAAAGTCAAAAGCAGGTGCTCACCACCTGGATTGCTCGGCATATATAGAAATCTACTAGATGATTTTACTGATTCCGAGTCATAGAGTTTTAGGGTTTGTAGTCATAGGGTTTGTAGATTCGGAGTCATAAGGTTTTGTAATCATAGGGTCTAATGATTTGGTTTGGTTTGGTTTCGTGTTTGTTAGCGTTGTCAATTGTTGTATTTTGAATATTACTAATAAAGTTGTTATTGGGATCGAACATGATTTTCTTTCTCCCATTGTTGCTTGTTTGACGTATTGAGTAGTTGAATCGACGATTCTTGTGATGTTTCCTAATGATGATTTTGATACTCTTGAGATTAAGTTGATGATTGTATGGTCTGAATTCGATTATGTATCTGTTTGATTTGGAAACGCTTTTGCTTTAAAAGTATGCTGGAACACCAGGTTACTGTAATTACTTGCTATCACAATACCTTGGTGTCCTCTTTTTTGGATTCTGAAGGAATGCCAAATGGAATTGTTTCTTACTCTGCTACATCTCTTTATGCCGCAGGTTAGCTAAAGAGCTTCACGGGTAGGGGTCGAGGAATCAGGTTAATAGATTGAGAGGCAGGACCTTGTGAGGTTCGTCCAACAGTAGGTGAATCTGCTGTGTGTACCGAAATTCACGCAACCACAAAACTTGTATAACGAAACTTTTTAGGGATCGCCGACTATTTTTATGTATGAATCACTCGCAAATATGACAGCAGAGAAAACAAAGAGAACGGACAGAATTTAAGAACGGAAGAAAAAAGATAAACAAACAGAATTTAGAACGGAAGACGGACAATATTGATGAATACGAATTTTATTGCTAGAGCTCTCTAGGTCGAGAGGTTTTGAGATGTAAAAGATACATTATGAGTTATGACTAGAAAAGTATTTATACTCTCAGCTAAACCGTCCTAGGTCGTCGGGCTTTTCATGGGACGCCTTTCGTTTCTTGCTTATAGCTTCTTCAATAGTTTCCTTTTCTCCGATGTGAATCTAAAAACTTCATTTTTGTCGTAGAACAGAGAAAGACTTCCTTTTTCGTAGATTCACCTTCGATCCTTCTCGAATCTTCTAGAATGACGGTGAGTAATCTGTCTGAAAGGCTTGACTTGTATATCGTCCCATGATGGAATATCGGACCGTTTAGCTTGTCGAGAGTGTAGTAGGACACGTAGGTCGCATTTCATGATAATGTAAGTTAATGTTACTTTGTGGATCACATGTTCTCGTTGGAGCTAAGTAATTGGCTTGATTGATCCACATAATGGCATTGAACCTCGATGATGGATGTTGTTCCGCGACCCACGATGCATGTGTTGGTCGCGGGAACCAAGTTAGTCACATTACGCGACCTAGATGGGTGCTTGTAGGTTGCGGATACGCCCTGAGCATGATTATGCGACCCACATGCAGTCGTGGCTCGCGGGATGCGAGTTTGAAGGGCAAAGGCAAGCTGTAGATCACTTGGGTCGCGGAAGGACATGCGACCCACGGACTCATATGGGTCGCGGGACCGATCCTCGGACATGATGTGCGAGCCATCGGGACGCTCGGGTTGCGGAATGTGTGCTTGAGGCTGAGTGGCGAGTTGTCTTCGGGAGAAGGACACGCGACCCACGATGATGGGCAAAGACCACGGCGAAGAGTTTGTTCTACATGGCAATCCTTGAAGGTCAACAAAAGATGATGGTAGGATTCAATGGAAAGCTTGATGATCTCTACACCAACCTCAACGCGAAGTATGAACAGCTGGCTCAAATGGCTGAGTCAATGAGGAGATAAGAGGGATTTTTACCAGGCTAGACAAGCACAAATCCTAAGCAAAATTGTAATGATGTGACTCTAAGGAGTGGGAAACAATTGGTTGATACCCCTGTAAACGTCCAAGATGATTAGGAGGTGATCCACTTTGAATATATGGAAGAGGAGCTCGAAGATGAAGCAAATCCAAGATAAGCACAGATCAGTGTCAATTGACACCACACGGTAAAACAAATGACATACTTTGTTTCAGAAGGAAGTGTCGACCGACACAATCAACAGTGTCGATCAACACCAACTAGAATTGACGCTCAAGACGGACGTGTGTCGAGCTCTCCTCGACAAAAGAGTCGGGAATCAACCTCAGGCAGGCCACGAGACAAGGGAGTGTCGATCGACACCTCCCATCCGATCAAATCTGATCGTTAAGCCTCCTACACCTCCCAAACAACTTACTCAGACTAAGGTGCCTTACCCTATTACCCCTAAGAAGTCTAGAAGAGAGAGAAGATGAGATGTGTCGCCTCATCCTTTCAAGAGTGAAGATTGAGATTCCATTACTTGACACAATCGAGACTTCAACTCCTTTTAAGAGGTTCATCAAACGAGTCATCTCCATCAATTGTAGCCTTGAACAAGGCGTCTATGCAGTAGCTAGGGGAGCCACAACGATCCTTACCAATCAAATGCCAACCAAGCTTGATGATCTAGGGAGTTTTGTGCTTGATTTGTCAATTTTGGATTATCGTTTTGAAAATTCTCTATGTGATCTTGGCTCTAGTGTAAGCTTGATGCCTCTTTCAGTTGCTAAACGAATGGGGATGTTGGACTTCAAGGAGACTAAGGTGTCATTGGTGCTTGCCGATCGCTCAATTCGTTATCCCGAAGGAGTCCTTGAAGATGTACCTGTTCGTGTGGGAAAGTTCTACATCCCCACCGATTTCATAGTCCTCAAGTATGATCAAGAGCCAAAGGACCCTCTCATTCTTGGACGACCATTCTTAGCCACTGCTGGAGCCTTGATTGAATGCAAGGAGAGCATCATTGACCTCAACATTGGAGAGTTCAAGATGCGCTTCTACATGGATAAGCTCATCAAGCGTCCATGGCCAAACATTCTATGTGGAGACTCTCTCTGATTTGGCAGAGGAAACTCTATGGGGAATGGAGCTTGAAGATGAGCTTGAAGATGCTTTAAGATATGCCACGGATTACCACTTGAATGATGTAACACTTGGGTTATCAAGAATGCTCGAATCTAGCAACCAAATGTGCAATATGGTGTCCAAAGATGTGCTGTCCAAAACACCAACGAAATTGCAATTTCAAATGAATGGGATGAGTCTAAAGCACCAAAAGTGGACCTAAAAACTCTGCCCAAAGGCCTAAGTTACGCATATCTCGGTCCTAATAATTCTTTTCCAGTCATTATTAGTTTCACTTTGAAGAATGTGGAGTCCACACTACTCATTAACAAGCTGCACAAGTATGGCAAAGCTCTTAGGTACTCTCCTGATGATATTGCAGGGATATCTCCAGATTTATGCACTCATAGGATCCATCTTGAGGACGAGGCAAAGTCATCAGTTGGGCATCAAAGGAGGTTGAATCCCAACTTGAAGGAAGTTGTCAAAAAGGAGATCATGAAGTTGCTTGAAGCTGGAATCATCTATGCAATTTCAGACAGTCCGTGGGTCAGTCTGGTTCATGTTGTGCCAAGAAAGGAGGAATCACTGTTGTGAATAACGATAAGGACGAGCTCATACCTCAAAGGACCATCACTGGGCATCGAATGTGCATAGACTACAGGAAGCTCAATGCTGCAACAAGAAAGGATCACTTCCCATTGCCCTTCATCGATCAAATGTTAGAGAGATTGGCGAATCATCCTTACTACTGTTTCCTCGATGGCTATAATGGGTTCTTTCAAATTCCAATCCATCCAGATGACCAAGAGAAGACCACTTTCACATGTCCTTATATTACATTTGCATATTGTAGAATGCCATTTGGATTGTGTAATGCTCCTGCGACTTTTCAAAGGTGTATGATGGCAATCTTCACGGACATGATTGAGGATATTATGGAGGTCTTCATGGATGATGTCTCCGTCTACGGCTCTTCATTTGATGACTGTTTGGCCGATCTTTGCAAACTCCTACAGCGATGTGAGGAGAAGAACTTGGTACTCAATTGGGAAAAGTGTCACTTCATGGTGAATGATGGAATAGTTCTCGGTCACAAGGTCTCCAAAGATGGTATAGAAGTGGACAAAGCAAAGATTGAAGTCATGACAAGCCTCAAGCCTCCTACGAACATGAAAGAAGTGCGAAGCTTCCTTGGACATGCCGGCTTCTACAGGAGATTCATCAAGGACTGCTCCAAGATAGCCCGCTCATTCACCACCCTTCTCTGTAAGGATGTCAAATTTGCTTTTGATATTGATTTTTTATCTTCATTTGAGCAGATTAAGCATGCATTGGTGAGTGCTCCCATTGTTCAACCACCGGATTGGACTTTGCCATTTGAAGTGATGTGTGACGCAAGTGACTATGCTGTTTGTAACACCCCCATTCACTAATTGACCGAAGATGCTACAAATAAATCATTTAAACGGTTAAACC
>OVAP01004418.1:0-14636 GCA_900406295.1 Aurinia saxatilis | reverse complement strand
TGAATGAAAAACAACTATGAAAAAGGTCCTAAAATGCAATATATCAATATAATGAAAACTCCCCTCAAATAAAAATATTGTAGATCGAGTTTTAACCCCTCAAATAAAATTTTAATGGAAACCCTCCCCCGAGGTTATTGTTCTGTTAATGAAAAGTCTCCCTACTAACGATCCCGTTAATTAAACTTTTATTTGTGAGGAAAGAAAAACAACAAGCATTATTGATTCCAGGAGTTGTGAGTGAGAGAAAAATGGTGTTTATTGATATATCGTGGTTTTTATGTGTTTTTAGCCACGATATAAAGTGTTTTATCGAGTCTTTTATGTGTTTTGGAGTCTTTGTGTGTATTTACATGTAATTGCATGTTTCGGAGACTTTTGGAGCTTTTGGAGACAAACTAGTGAAATGAAGATGCAAAACCAGTTTGAATGGCTTCAAAAATCATATCCTATGTAAGTCTTCCCGTTGAATTTTGGATCTCATATTTTAACACAAGATAGGAAATTCAGTTAGCTTCACTTTGGTGGTGGTTTCAACTCATTCTGATTCATGGTAGAAGAGATATGATAGTTTTAGTGACGACATGTCGTTCTGCCGAGCAAACTGAGTAAGGCGAGGATTGGCTTGGTGTCAAACGACACACCTCTAAATCAGGAAGGGAAACTTTCCTTTCATTGCACAAAATGCCCAAGAAGTTATGGAAAGTTTTCAGAAGACCCAAAACGTGTTTTGGCTGTATAAATACATTGTTTTAGGCTTAGTTTTCAGAGATCTTAAATTCTTTTGAGACTTAAGTAATAGATTTATTCTAGAACTTTTAAAGAGAAGATTCTGAACCCTCTTTATTTATTTTATTGGGTATCTCTTTTACATGCATTCTTCTTTAATCATGTTGATTGTTTCAATTAATATATGTGAGTAGTTTGCTTATATTAGTCTTAGGGTGATTCTTGGGTTTATGATGGATTGATAGTTTATGATGGATTGATAGTTTGTGATAATTGTTAGAGGAATCATATATAGTTCTTAATCTAAAATTGTGTTTAATACTTGTTTTAGTTTGATCACTAGACTCTTGATTATATGTTAATTAATTGATGCAAATGCATAATTAATTGCTTAAAATATTTTAGATGAGCAAAATATCTATATGCAAAAAAAAAATTTTGGTTTAGGAATTTTGTGAACCAGTTGAACTTCTGATTAATGATTGTTTTTATTTATAGAATTTGCAAAGGACTAGCTTTTTGCAGATTAGGACAGATCTTAATTATGCTCTTAATATTATTTTATCTTTGAATTTAAGATTATACAAAGATTTACCCAAGGCCTAGCTTGTGTCTCATTGATTTAAACTCATTCTCAATGGCTTTTACAAATTATTTTTTGTTAGTCAATTTTATTTAATATACTTAGCGAATTTGAATCTTATATCTATAATGCAGCTTTAAGTCTCTATGGATTCGATCCCTAAATACTACAACTAATTAATTGTATTTTTGCAGTTAGCTCATGCAGTAAATTTGAGCATATCATTTATAAAACAACATGCATTCCTAATTTCTTATCCTAGTTGTAAAACAACACATATTTTCATTAAGACAACATGGTATTAAAAACTAAGTTTCGTAGAACCCTTTGAAGTGAATTCGAGCTTTTTACTTTTTTCTCCGAAACTAAGAATGTACACAATTTAATAGTGCCAACAAAATTATTCTTTGTCACAAGAAATTATAATGTTACATGGATAAGAACATGTTCACATAAACAAAGTAATCAAAGACACCAAATTACATCGCAAAACAAATTCACCAATAGAGGCCATGATCATGATGGAGTTTCAAACCTTAAGATAGAGTATTCCTTACACTACAAGAAAACATGTTTATTGCCACCACAGATTTAGTTGGAAAGCAGTCGCAAGCAGATGTATTTACAACTAAAAAGCAACCATAAAAGACAGTCGCTTTCGGAGAGTAGGAAAATCAGGCGGTCGCAAATTTGTTGGAAAATAGCGACTCTTTTGCGATGACGATAAAAAGTTGGAAGCAAAGCGACGAATATCCAACTACATCTGGTAATGGGAAATAAGATCGGACTGTAACAGAGCGGTTTCAGGTGGTAATAGAGCGGTTCGAAAACATTCGTTTTTCCATTTCCGACTACATTGCGACTACAAGTAGAAATATCTGATAAGATCTTAGAGCCTCATTTAGTTGGTTTACTCAAGTAAAACCACCTTTCTAAATTCGCGCTAGCAATTATGACTTAAGCTTGTCTATGGAATCTTAAAATAGAAGTTGTACACATGTTTTCTATAGAAGTCTTTGCCCGTATCCGAGGATTCAACACCCCTTTGCAAGAACTTCAAAACTCGTTTTCCGTTTTTGTTACATCTCTCAAAGAGTTCCTTTTAATGATTTAGTGACAAACCCACAACAAACATAACAGAGAAGTTGCGTGATCAGCGAGTGACTTGACTTTCGTAGAGGCTAATCCATGGGCGAAGACTTCAGAGATCAGTCTGATATTAACTAGATAAACCAAACTAAAAAGACCAGAGATCAACCCCAATGAAAATCTCCAAGTGAAATCAACTTTCTTTGTGTTTCACCCATTTTTTCATTAACGTAAATGACGAAACTTTTACAGAGTTGGAGTGAATAAAGTTGGAGTTATACACCGGTGTTATTTGAATGATTACACGAAGAACCCTAATTTTGTATTTGGGAATTTCATCTCTGATTTTAGTGTGAGGTTTTACGCAAATGCTTGTTGTTTTTTTTTTTTGACAAATCAGAATGCAAAAATCTAATTAACAGGGTCCTTAAGAGCATCCTTATCTGACAAACTTGGTAAAATGTCATTACAAATATAACAAATGATATTAAATTATTAAAAATTAAGAACCAATAGAGAGAGGACACGTGAGAAGAGGATGTCTTTAGAAGAGGTTTCAGGTGTCTTTAACGTCTGCGGAAGACATTTTCCTTACTCTTTTTCCTCAGTTTTTATTCTTTAGTAGAAACTGATCCGCTCTTCGGACGGACTTTTGTTTATATGTTAATGATTGTTCTTTTGTTTTTCGTATGAGACATTCTAGTATGATTTTATTGAAGATTTTATTTTTAAATTCTTATGTAGATTTTATTTTTCACGTTTGAATAATAGTATTCCAGTTTGAGGCATTTTCTATATATTTTATGCAACCATCAATACATTCAAAATTCTGTGTTAATAGATATGTATATATTGGTACAATTTGTTGCATTTTATTGTTGTAGGATGTGATGTGATTATTTAGTATTACTTTATAATTAATTTCTTAATCTCTGAAGTCTTCAAAATTTAATTTAATTTCTGTTTTACAAATTACTGGTTAATATAATTTTGTTTTTGTGTCGAGCTATAGTCTTAGTTGTTAAATGTTAAGTTTTAACCTTTATTACTTACTTTAAAATCTCTCTATAATGTTATGTTTATTGTGTTGTGTTTTTTTTCTCCGTAATTATTGGTAAATTGATTAGTTTAATATATCCAGAAATATATATTCGAAAACTTAAACTACATAGTAAAGTATAACTATCTAAATATTGAGAACTTATTGGTCCCGTAAAATCTTAGTATTGATATAGACATATGAGTCTGAAACATCCATACTCACATAGCGAGCTTTCGACAATAACATCTATAATCTTATTCAAATAGTTAATTCCTACAAAAATGTTAAGTATAACAAATATTTTTTATTCAAAAATAACTTTCAAATTTAAGAGTTAATATATATATAAAAAATTGTGAATTTTTTCTTTCAAATTCTATGAGATATTAAGAAATAATTGATGGTAGTTATTGTAGGATTTTGGAGTAATTTCTTTTGTTTTGTGGGTGCCACATGACATAATTTTTGAATAGGTGATGATAAGGTGTCACCATAAGAAGAGAGCTAACTCTCATTTATATCTTTATATATTAATAATAGATAGGAGAGAGAGAGAATTAAAAAATGAAAATTCCTAGGTGTTAGCACAAGCTTAATTCATGGGACAACTAATAAAATATTAAAACAGAATTAAGGAACAAATTACACACACAAAAATCCACTGAAAATACAAATATCATATATAAATACACACACCAAATAATTAAATGGCCCGGTCTATAACACTATAAAAATGGAGAAGAAAAGCCCAATCTACAACACTACAAAAATACTTATATATATATATATATATATATATAAATATAAAGGTTTAACGACTAATTATTTTTTAACAGATCTCAAATTATTATTTTTATTAATATAATTATGTTTCTAGATGATTAAAATTATTTTTAACCGATGTCAAATTATTTTATTTTAATTACTAATTATTATTTTAAAATTAAGATTTAGTTTTGGGAATGGATTTTAATTTGAATCCAGGTTGGAATTTGGGTCGGGTCGGATCAAAATTTGTAAATGGTTGTTGGGTCAAGATCCGGGTCAAAATTTAGCTGGACCGGATAATTAGATAAATAATTATAATTTGACCCCAAAATCATGATTTTAAATTTATAAAGTCCAGTATGATATTTACACCATATATTTAAATAGTTAGTGTATGTTTTTATGACTACCATATTACTTCGTGTAGTTTAAAGCACATTATCATACTTCGGGGTGTTATCAACATATTACCATATAGTTTGTGTAGCTTAGAACAATTTTCCCTTTATCTTATATTAAAGAATAAATTAAAGACTCTTACCCGGCTCCGCTAGGGTTCCCCTTACGAGGTGATTAGGGCTTGGATTTTTTTGCGGCGCCGACCTAGGTTTAACCACTTTAAACCTCATGTTTAGTGCAGATCTGAGTCCATCCTACTACTCCTTACGGCTCCTAGCTTTTCGCCTGTCTTCTTGTCTTTTTGCCTCTTTATCATCTATCGTTTATTGAGTTTTGTCCACACGATTGCGACTTTCCCTTCATTTGCCTTTTTACCGTGTCTCTTACGGTTCTAGATGTCCCGCCTGGAACCACACATTACTGCCCTGTGCAGTTTCTTGCTCTCAACTCCTTCCGAGATGACGTCCCGCTATACCCGTGCAGAGATAGGAAAAGCAGTAGCCTACCCTAACAAATGGCTCCGTGAAGAGCCCATAACCCTCCCTGATGGAGAGAACTCAGATCTGGCTTGGGACAACAAACTTACGTTCAGAGGCCGTATCCCCAATCGTGAGATCCAACGCCCCCAGGCCATAGTTCGTCTCCTACCCCAAATATGGGGTCTATCCGACATGATTGAAGGGAAAGTCTTGGGAACGGAGAAGTTCCAGTTTCGCATCCGCTCCGAAGATGAACTCGAATCAGTGCTTCGGCGAGCTCCATTCCATTACAAGAAGTGGATACTGATAATTCAACGATGGGAACCATCAACCTCTCCTACCTTCCCCAATGAGATCCCGATCTGGATCCATGTTAGTG
The DNA here is from genome assembly GCA_900406295.1 of Aurinia saxatilis. Taxonomy (NCBI): domain Eukaryota; kingdom Viridiplantae; phylum Streptophyta; class Magnoliopsida; order Brassicales; family Brassicaceae; genus Aurinia; species Aurinia saxatilis. The sequence goes on along the minus strand of OVAP01004418.1, from coordinate 9,168 downwards.
ATCTTCTATTCCAATTTTGGACAACAAACAACCTTGAAGCCATTAGACGTGAATTGGGACATGTTCAGAACCAAGTCACTAATGAAGACCGTATCCAGATCCGCATCAATGCTCTCCAACCTCTGGTAACTAAGAAAGCTATCAAATTCAAATCAAGAGAGGAGGCCTCTGTTACTCTCGAATACGAGAAGTTGGAGAAACATTGTTGTTGTTGCTTTCGGTTGTCCCACGAGGAGAAAGACTGCCCCCATTCCACTCATAACACTATGAGGATAGGAGGGAGTTGGGTATCAACCAACAACACAATACAAAGATTGGAGTCACACAAAAGGGGACTCGATGAGCGTCCACGGGAACCTGCAGATAAGCGCCTAAGAAGAGAGGACTCCCATATTTCTCGAGACTCCCATCTCTCTCTCGAGGCACAACCCAACACCAACCTCGCCAGTATTCTCAAGTACGCTATCCACATTCGTCACACTATAATGACGACCATTCTGGTTTTCGTCCCAGCTTTTCGATCAGACGCGAGGATCCTCATGATAAATACAGATCACGACATAGGGACTATACTCACTACTCACGATCCCGTTCGTATTTGAACAAGACGACTCACTATAGTGAGCTGATTCCTCGAGCTGAGGTTAGTTCTTACTCCCAGATGGAGTCTTCACGTCAACCTCCACTCCCTCAGGATGAATCAGACCATTGAAACGTGTGAACCAGATCTTCGAGAACATCTCGAGAAGAGCAAAATGCCGTCGCCAAAACAGCTAACTATTACTATGCTTGTAGCTCTTCGGTCTGCATCTAGCAAGTCTCCAACTGCAGCCCAAACTAAATCCAAATGACCTGCTTTAGAACGCTTATCTCTGCCTCATCAGGATGACCGTATACTCCAATCTGGACGCAGAGTACAAACCGCTCAACCTTGCCTGGGATCAAATGCTCTGGCTAAATCTCGGGGCCTCCAAGACCAAAAGGACAGCCCTAACAGCCTATCGTCTGAAGCTACTATCCAAGCAGAGTTTCCTAAACCAAGAAGTGGGCATTTCGTCTTCTCTCACACCCATCAGGAAATGGTACCAGGAAAAGCGGAACAAGTGGCCAAATCTGTTAAGAAACGCTTGGCAGCCAAGATTACAGCAAAAGCCTCCTCAGCACGTAAAGCTAGACGGAGTACACTCATTGGAGCAAACCTGAGACAGCGTAATAATGCGAGAATCAGAGCATCTCCCAAGCGCAAACAAAATGGTAACTCAAGGCGGCTGTCGTGACATCCATACTACCTCACTCTGAGGTCCCTTTTACTTCTCATTTACCTGCAACAACTATTGCTAAAGCTTTGTTTCCCTCCTCTTTTAAGGGTTTCGATGGTTTTCCAGAAACTATCCAGTCATTATCAATGATTACATCAATTTGGAACTGTGAAGGGCTCAAAAACTACCTTACAATTCGACGCCTAAGGGAATTGAGATTAAAACTCTTCACGGGTGTAATATTTCTAATGGAGACTAAAAATCAAGACGACTATGTTACTTCTGTTTTACAATGGATGGGATATCAAAATCAGTTTACTCAACCTCCTGTAGGTCTTAGTGGAGTACTCGCTTTATTCTGGAAGCAGGATGTTCATCTAGATATTCTTGCCTCCTCCCCTAACTTTATTGACACACGTATTCAATTTCAGACTCACACTTTTTACATCACTTTTGTTTATGGCCATCCTTGCCGGTGGGACCGCAAAGCTGTTTGGGATGCTATCTCTTCTTTGGGTTTTACTCGCGAAGCCCCTTGTATGCTCACTGGAGATTTCAACGAGCTGCTTGACAACTCCGAAAAACGAGGTGGTCTAAGTCGACACGAAGGCTCTTTCATTGATTTTTGTAGTTTTGTTTCACAAAATGGCCTTTGGGATGTTAAACACTCCGGAAACCCACTCTCTTGGCGTGGAATGAGAATGGATCACCTAGTTCATGCATGCCTTGACAGATCTCTCTCTAATAATGCCTGGCTCGAAAAATTCCCATTGGGTCGCTCCTAGTATCTTCGCTTTTGAAGGGTCCGATCATCGTCCCCTCATTACCTACCTTGACGATACTCGGCCATAGAGGAAAGGTATGTTCCGCTTTGATAATAGATTACGCGAAAAGGATGAGATCTTTGACCTTATCTCTCAGGTCTGGTCGAGCGCGGCTGATGCATCAGTGGAAACAAAGATAAATTATTGTCGGACAGAGCTTACCTTGTGGACCAAGAAACGGAACCAGAATAGTGCACAAGTCATTCTTGACTCACAATCAAAAATGGAGGAAGCCTTATCGGCTCTTATACCTGATACCCATCTGATTGGGTCTTTAACAAGTACATTGGAGAAAGCTTACAAAGATGAAGAACAGTTTTGGAAGCAACGTAGTCGAGTGCTTTGTCTTAATAGCGGTGATCGTAATACTGGGTATTTCCATGCTATTACTAGAAGCACGTGTACCATCAACCGCTTCACTATCCTAGAATCCGATGATGGATAAGTGTTTCATAAAGAAGAAGACATTTCGAGTGTCATCTCAACTTATTTCCAAAAAATCTTCACCTCAGAATCGTCTGGAGATTTGAGTGTCGTAGAGGAGGTGATACAACCGCTCATCACGCCAGCAATGAATGAGACCTTGATAACTATTCCCACAGAGGGTGAGATACGAGCAGCCACCTTCGCCATACATCATGGTAAAGCCCTGGGTCTAGACGGCTTCACGGCAGACTTTTTCCAGTCTTTCTGGCCTATTGTAGGCCCCGACATAGTAAGGAAAATCACCATTTTCTTCCAGACGGGTTCCTTTCCACTCCATATGAATGAGACGCACATCAGATTAATTCCAAAAATCCTCAACCCACGGAAAGTGGCGGACTACAGACCCATTGCACTTTGCAACATCTTTTATAAAATTGTGGCAAAAATACTTACCAAGCGTCTCCAACCAATTCTTCCCTCGCCCATCTCGAAAAAACAGTCAGTTTTGTGCCAGGTATAACTATTTCTGATAATGTTCTTATTACTCATGAATCTCTACACTACCTTCGTACCTCAAGTGTTATGATACGAAGTGTTATGGCAGTTAAGACGGATATGAGTAAAGCATATGATAGAATTGAATGGGACTTCCTCAAAGCTGTGTTGAGTCATATGGGTTTCCATAGTATGTGGATTGGATGGAGCATGAAATTCGTTACGATGGTATCCTACTCCTTTCTTATAAATGGAGCACCTCAAGGTCGTGTCCAACCATCCCGAGGTCTACGACAGGGAGACCCCCTCTCTCCGTACCTCTTCATACTTTGTATCGAAGTTCTATATGGTCTTTGTCGACAAGCGCAAGATGCCGATACCTTACCAGGCATTCGAGTCTCTCGTCAAAGCCCCCTAGTTAATCACCTCTTGTTTGTTAACGACACCATGTTTTTCTGTAAGTCAGATTAACCAAGCTGTGATACTCTTCAGGCCAAGTTATCAACCCCGTTAAATCCTCAGTCACTTTCTCAGCCAAAACGCCTCTTTCATGGAAGATATTGGTCAAGAGCAAACTTAAAATTGTTAAAGAAGGTGGCACGGGAAAGTACCTGGGTTTACCGGAATCGTTTGGGAGGCGTAAACGGGACATCTTCACCTCCATTGTGGATCGAGTTCAGCAAAAAACACATGGCTATGCGACACGCTTTCTTTCAGCGGCTGGGAAACAAGTCCTGTTAAAATCAGTATTAGCGGCAACTCCAAACTACTCTATGTCTTGCTTCAAGATCCCAATCTCTTTGTGCAAACGTATTCGATCGGTATTGACACGATTCTGGTGGGATGATAAGCCGGACAAACGCAAGATGAGCTGGGTCTCTTGAGATAAAATGGCCCCACCAAAGAATGCAGGTGGTCTCGGCTTCCGCGACATTGAGACTTTCAATGATGCTCTTTTAGCTAAACTGAGCTGGCGGATTCTCAACAAGCCAAAAACTTTAATGGTGATAGTACTTTTGGGGGAAATATTGTCACTCTAGCTCGTTCATGGATAGTATACCATCTACTAATGCTTCACACGGCTGGCGATGAATTTTAGCAGGTATGGCAGTAGTAGTTCGGGGTTTAGGCTGGATTGTTGGGAATGGCGAGGAGATTCCGGTTTGGACAGCTCCATGGCTATCCTCAACATCTCTGATGACACTGATGGGACCACCACCGCGGACACTTCACAATCTTAAAGCCTCCCATCTCATCCTTCCTGATACAAACCAGTGGCATATACAAAACATCCGCCGCTTCTTACCACAATATGATGAGCAGATTTTACGTATCCAGCTTAGCTCTGTACCACATCGAGACAAACAAGTGTGGCTGCACACAAAGAATGGCGAGTACACCACCCGAACTGGGTATGACATTAATATTTTCGATACTCGTGAGGTGGAACATTACTCTTTTAATTGGAACAAGAAAGTTTGGAGAGTTAAAGCACTCCCAAAAATAAAAACGTTCCTCTGGAAATCTCTGAAGGGTGCTCTACCTGTAGGAAACCTCCTCCAACATCGAGGCATTATACAAGATGATACTTGTAAGCGTTATGGACAATTTGTTTTCGAACGCTGCAACAGTTTTGGGCGAAGGCACCTATGATAGGACTAAACCATGTGGACCTCTCCTCTGTTTTCGAACTCTGCAACAGAGCAGGCTCTTACAAGAACCTACCACCATCGGGAATATGTTCTGCATCTTTATTTGCTTGGATTTGGTGGAATTTATGGACTGCACGCAATCATCTCTTGTTCACTGACCATACTTATACGGCTGACGAGGTCCTTAATAAGTCCATTACTAAAGCCAGAGCATGGGAGACTGCTCAACTCCAACTCCCAAAACAGCGAGCACAGCAGCCATCCTCGAACACCATACCCGTTTTTGACTCGGGGATTACATGCTTTATTGATGCTGCCTGGCAGGCTGCCTCCTCCCGCGCAGGTCTTGGATGGGTTTTCTGTGAGTAAACGTTTGCACAATCTACACCCCATGTTGTACTTGGCCAATGTGGTTCTAGGAAAGAAACTGGGCCAAAGATGAAAGCACTTTCAAGGTATGGGTGTATATTCTTCTTGTGCAGCTCATTTAGTTTTTGCTCACTTCCAGTTCCAAGAATATTGTTTTGAATTTATAATATTCTACATTGAGGTGTGTGTTTTATACCTTTCTCTCGATCATGTTCTACGTATTTTTTAATAGCTTTCTTTTTTTCTGTTTTCCTTTTTGATTCAGCTAATTAGAAGTCTTCTTCACGGTTTCTCTATTTTGGATTTTGATTTTACTATCTTCCCTCTCTCTATATTCCTTGGTAAATTTTGTAGGTTTTTGTGGGTTGGAGACATAATTTTTAGGGTTTAGCGAAGATGCACCAGTCAAAAGACATCTTTTGCACGAGAGGTTCTGGTATGACCTAATTGTCTATGCAGTCTTTACTTTGTTTTATGAATTGTTGGACAAGACTTTTCTGATTTCAGATGTGGACTCGCTCGATCATGCCTTTTGTGAGTTTTCTTGCTCTTTGTAATATCCCTCAACTTTTTCTCTTATCTATCTCTGAATTCTTGATTATGAAAATAGGGTGGGGCTTTTTCATTATTTTCAGTACACACAAAGTGCTTCTCGGACAATCAATGAGGATTCTAGATTGGTATTAAGACTTCATTAAACAAGATTGTGTTTCCCTTTGTTGGTGCTTAATCTCTCACTTTTATTTTGCTTCTTTTTCAGATTTAGGGAAGCTAAGCTCCTTGAAGGCATACCCATGGAAGGTTAGTTACAAGTACCACTTCATGCTGAAGCTAAACTAATTATAAAACAGAGATGTTTAGACTGGATTTTTAACGTAATAAGTGTGAATGTTTCTACAGAATCCCAACATCAAAAGGATAACTTAAGAGGGGACTTGGCAGGTAATGGAATTTCTCAATCTGTCTACCCATTCAATGTTTTCTTGAATCCTCATTTATGCTGTGACTTCTTTCGATTGATTGTAGATTGATCTTGCTACTTACTGTACTATACCATTATTTTACATCAACGTAGTTTCAGTTTTCAGGTTGGATTACATGTGGGTTTAGTTTAGAAAGCAACATAACCATCATCTTGGTGAGTTATTTTGTTCCTTTCTACTTTTTATGTTTTAATGGTTCAATTTTTCGTTTAAGATCCGTTCTACCTTTATCTTTACATTGAGAGAACACTATATTATAGATTTGTGTCTTTGTGTTATTAATGTTGTTGCTATATTTATCTTATGAAACTAAATGCAAGAAGTAATAATTTTCCTCTTTCTTAAATTGTTCGTTCTGTAGTAAAATTTTTATTTCTTACATCTCTCGAAGTCCATAAGAAGCTAATGAGCTACTGTGCCAATGTCTTCTTCAAAACCAAAGGTATTATTCTACAACACAATTCTACTGACCTTTGTTAGAGTTTCGTTCTCAGGTACCCTCTTCTCTTTTCGAATTACGATTTTAGTATTTGTTGGCTGTGTTTTGAGTAGGTAGTAGCATGAATTAAACCAAACCTGAATTTAAGTTATCATACCTTAATTTCTATTACCAAAACTAACATTTAAACACAACTATAAAAATGATCACACTAAAGGTTCATACCACCGAAGATGCTACTGTTAGGGAGAGCTCAAGTGAAAAGGTATACAAACAGAGGATACCAAGGAGTTACAACAGGCAGAAGAAGGGAAAAAATCAATTGGATGTGTCTGATTTGCTAAGAGATTCGTTTTGCGGAGGTGGTGAGAGTTTTGATGGTGCCCCAAGACATGTGATGGACAAGAGACAGTAAACCTGAGATTTGGCTGTGATGAGGGGAGGGAAATAGATAGGTTGTGGGGAGATATGGCCTTAAAATAATCTAGGTTTAACTATAATTTAAAAAATCTCTGTTTAAAGATTGTTTATCATGTCCAGATTTAATTTATAATTTTTAACTACAATTATTAAAATCTCTCTTTAATCTAGGTTTAACTCTAATGTTTTAGTTATGGTTCATGCGTTTAGGACATCCGTTTAGGACATTGTTCGGTTTGGTTTAACGTATGTTTTATACTTTCTTTGGTTTTTTGGATGTTATTTTTTATGTTTACTTTTATTACATATGTTTTTCCTATTGGATCTTTTGTATTTAAGTTGAGCGAGATTTTTTACTTAGTCTATTACACAGTTGAAAACAAAAGAGAAATGAAATCTTTGTTTGGTTAGATAGAGTATAGTTTATTGTATGTGTATTAAACGAATGTAAGACAAAAAATTAAGAGATTTTTGCTTTGTATTTTACAGTGATATGTTTTAACTTGGGGAGCAAGATGTGTATCTTGCTTACCATATACATTTGGACACATCTTACTCCTCAAGTTACATCTGATATGCGGGGAAAGAGAATGCATGTACATATTCAATAACTTTGTTTATAACTTGGCGCGGGCAACCCCTGTTATATAATTAATTCTCTTTTCGTAGATACATGTATTTTTTTCACCTTTATCAGTTTCTTAATTTCTTATATGGTCGTGAAGCATCATCTTTGTTTCTTAGCTTTGGTTGTATAATACAAAAGAACATTGTATGGAGAGCGCGTGCTACACAAGGTATTTGCTTAAAGTTCTCAAGAGAGCGCGTGTTGCACAAGGTACTAGCCTAAAATGCAAATAATCATTTCTACTAAACTTTATCTTATGGATGTTTTATTAATTCAAGATGATGTTAGATATCAAAGAGAATTATAATCAAATTTGAATTCCCATAAGTCCCTTATTACTTTTTTAAAAAAGGTAGCATATATAGTGTTCTAGCCAACGGCTGCACTTTATTATGTTTCTCAAAGTAAGTTTGGATGATGATGTGGAAGTTGTGATGGTTCCTGTCATGATTGTTGTGGAGATCGTTTTCATGCTTCTAATTTGATCATGTACTTCTTATCAAAATATGGTTGATTCAGTTTGGCCCATTATTTATCCATTTTGATTAAACAATACCTGCTTAAATCTAGTTTTGGAGATGAAGCAATGTAGCAATTATGTTGCCTTCATAAGAGAGACGAGGACTTCAACCTATAGCATGTTAATTTTAATTTTCACATGAATTTTCAAGATTTTTGTGTGTATCAGGTACGCTTTGTATTGTTTTCATGCTTCTTTGATCATGTTCAATGTCGTTCGGTGAGACCGCGATGCATAGCTTAGGATCTTTTTGTTTTCTCTTGAGGCAATCTGCGAGCGGGAGGTAGTGAATGAGAACAAGAGCGAGCGAGCTCTATCTTGGGGAGAATCAGTGAGTAGAAAGACGTGTCTCTGTTGAGTTTGTAGAAAATAACTCTGTTGAGTTTGTAAAAATAACTCTTTCCACTAGAAAATAACTCTTTACATTGGGATGTAGCATTCACAACACTCTTCTTCATCATCTATTGCATCCTTTCCTGCTGTTTCGCTCTTCTCATGTCAATTAATAGTCCAGTCGCTGGACATAACGTTCTTGGTCTACCTCCCATCGACCACACTCACTCCCTGTATGTTATATATCCTAATGGTCAGGGATTACTCTACATGAATAGTGTACAAATGAGAAGTTTGGGATTAAAGATACATAGGAACAAAATTTTTATAAAAAAAGTAACACCTATAAAAAAAGATTCCAATAAGAACATCTCTCAAACTACATTAAGCTTTACATTTATTTAAAAATAATTGAACCTTAAAATTTTATGTTATGATTTAAAAATATTAGAATGTTATATTTTGCGGTAAAAACATTTGGTTTAAGCTCTCATGCTAGAGTTTAGTACCTTTAATTTAAAAGAAGTTGATGGTATAATATCGTTGGATGATCCTAAACATTTATTACAATAAAGAATATTAATACATAGTAAAAATAAGAAAAATTTATGAGTTTTAANTGGATTTTTACTAAAAATCATATTAGGAAACACAAAAAATGACATGTCTTTAATTTAGAAAATAGAATTTGGGGAAGAGAGGTTCATCATCAAAAACTGAAGCTCAATAGGGTATTAGCATTATTGGGCTATGGTGACCGTTCCATTCAGTTATTTATATGCTTATAAGACATCATCTTCTTTAGTTCTCGGACATTGGA
>OVAP01004417.1:0-10789 GCA_900406295.1 Aurinia saxatilis | reverse complement strand
TTCTATACAATCTCTGGCCTTGCTCTCAATAAGCGAAATCAAACCTATTTCTCGGAGCCAGCAACCAACAACATACTTCAGACTTTCAAACACTTATGACTTATGCTCGATAGTATTCCATGTTTGTTACCTCGGCCTCGCTTTGAGCTAATCTAAACTTTCCAAGCAAGATTTCCAAATCCTTTATGACATAATTAAGGGAAGACTATTATCGTGGACTCACGACTTCTTATCGTACGCAGGTTGTCTCCAAATCATTAAACCAGTCATTTATGGTTACTTCAATTTCTGGTTCTTTGTTTTATTTTTTCGAAATCTTGCTTTGACAAATTAGAGTCCCTTTGCAGCTCCTTTCTATGGAATGGCGCTTCGGAAACAGCTAAAGGTGCAAAGGTTTCATGGTTGGCGCTCTGTAAGCCTCTAAATCATGGTGGTTTAGGCTTACATCGACTAACAACTTGGAATGCCGTCTTTGGATTGAAGCTTATATGGCTACTTTTTGTCAAAAGTGGCTCGTTGTGGGTCAGTTGGGTTTGGAGGAATCTCATAGGCTCTAACATTTTATGGACGTTGCGGAATAACAAGGGCTCATAGTTATGAAAAAAACTCCTCAAATTACGGCCTACAACATCAAGGTTTCTCAAGGTGTCTGTAGGAAATGGCAACGTTGCTTCCTTCTGGTTTGACATTTGGTCACCTATCGGGCCACTTATTGAACTAATAGGCCCACAAGACCCATTATCACTTGGTATTCCAATTGATTGGCGAGTCTCTCAAACGGCGACAAATCAGGAATGAAACTTCTCCTCCACCAGATTTTCACACATAATATCTCTAGGAATACAACCTCTTTGCTCACACCACCTTCTGAGTTTGCACACGACAACGAGTTCTTCTGGTCCTTGGATTACACGGTAGAGGCAGCCTTCTCCTAACACATGGTCAAATTTGAACAATTTTGGGAACGAGTTCCCTTGGTTTGGTATGGTTTGGCACTTCACAAACATACCAAAGCACTCCTTCACCACTTGGTTAGCGCTGCTAAATCGTTTACTGACAAGATATAGGCTCCAAAACTGGGGAATTCCTACTTGCATCATCTGTTCAACGGAGCCAGAATCAAGAATCTAAACTTCAGCTGTCGCTGCAGCTGAGACATCTGGTCAGCTTTATCCTCAAATGCTAGCTCCATCTCCTACTCCTTTGACACCATCATCACCAAAGTCCTTGCTCTCCCACAAAGGATCCAAACCATTACAAAAATCGTCTTCCAAGCCACCCTTTATGTTGTCTGGCTAGAGAAGAATAACATATTTTATAATGACTCCAGTCGGCCTCTGCATTTCATTATTCAAGAAGTCTCCCGCACGGTTCGGAACAAGCTCTACCTTCTTGACAAATCAGAAAACTCGCCTAGATGCAACCAGCATTTAAAGTCTGACATGTATCTCTGGTTCACTCATTTCTAATGGATTCCACCACAGACTAGAAACTGATCGTCGCTTATTCCAGCTTTTCTTTAACCTGATTTGTTTTGATGTGTAATCTTTATTCCAAACCCGACACATTATGGTCAGGGAATTTCTCTACTTTGTCCCTTTTTGGTAATATATTTTAAAATACTACAAAAAAATGTTGAGAATATACACAAACTCTTGTTTTAGTGAGGTAGAGGTAAAAGAATCCGGAAAAATGCTATTCACTTGGAANTTTTTGGTAATATATTTTAAAATACTACAAAAAAATGTTGAGAATATACACAGACTCTTGTTTTAGTGAGGTAGAGGTAAAAAAATCCAGAAAAATGCTATTCACTTGGAAGNAGAATCCGGAAAAATGCTATTCACTTGGAAGGGAGTTGTATTTTAAACCCCAAGCTTTTAAAAGTCTGCAAATTAAACCCCAACCGTTAAAGGGATTAAGTGACTAATGAAAGCTCAAAACTCACCGTTTCATTAACTGGAGATTCACCATTCTAAAAGCTTAAAATCGATTCTTTATCAATTTGAGGAGGAAGAGAAGAGACTCAAGATGTCGGACCCGTCTGTTTCTAAGTTTGTCATGAAATACTTTCCCCCTTTCTTTTCGTTACTCAATTTTGATTTTCAAGATCGAATTCGGACTCTATTTGGATTTTCTTAAAAACATGTGTAAAACTTGATTTATGGTATGATTGTGGTCTGTTAGTATAATATATGCATGTTTTAGAGCTCGATTCATATGGTTTCAAAAGTTGATTGTTTAAGATTTGTTTGAATGTTTCTACTTCTAGTTGGAAAAACAATACCGTGTTTGATCCTCACAGGCTCGAACTCTTTGTAAACTGGCTATTGTCTGTTTTTTTTTTATAGATATCACAAGAAATCTTTCATAGTTTTGTGACGGGAGACGACTGTATTTGCTCATGACTGAAAGTGCTTGATACAAGTACTAATACATGGTTCTACCATCAACAAGATCTTGCTAACATGAATGTTAAATGAAGCGTGAATAAAGTAGAAAGACTGTGTTTTGTGCTATAAGGTTGTTTTGTTGAACTTGAAAGCTTGTTTTTTGTGAATCTATAATCTTACCAAAACATATGATTGCCGAACACATAAAAATCAACCAATTGCAGACTTTGCAACACAAATAATATAAAATACTCCGCTTGTGCCTTGAGATATGCTAGCTAACACTCAAGTTTCTTTGAAACTTTTTTACCTTATCNAACTTGAAAGCTTGTTTTTTGTGAATCTATAATCTTACCAAAACATATGATTGCCGAACACATAAAAATCAACCAATTGCAGACTTTGCAACACAAATAATATAAAATACTCCGCTTGTGCCTTGAGATATGCTAGCTAACACTCAAGTTTCTTTGAAACTTTTTTACCTTATCCACAAATTTGGTTTCGGAAATTTATGATCTTTCTTATGTTTTTTTTTTTTTGCAAGACATCAAACTCAACCACGTTAACTTCATTAACCACTTGGATTTGATCGAACCATCTCAAACAAAACAAAGCATTCCCATTAGTCGAAGAGATACAATACTCAAATCAAGTGGGTTACCAATAATAAATTTACACCGTAATCAAACGAATTGCAATCTCTAATCTACAATTATCTCACTCGTAAATCCCAAAACCCAAAACCACATTAACCCTTTAATTTGATAAAAACAAACCCAGAAACTATGATTTTTTAAAAGATAAAACACAGTGGTTTAGGTGAGTTAATGAAACGGCGAATTTCAGTTTTCGTTAGTTACTTGACCCCTTTAACGGGTGGAGTTTAATTTGAAGACTTTTAAAAGGCTGGGGTTTAGAATACAGCTCCCTTTTTGTTGGGTTATGCAAATACCTTGGGGTTTGTTTTGCATTTTTCCCCACTTGGAAGCGTATTAGAGATAAAAGGAGAATGTAATTATCTAAGTGATAATTTAGTAAATATCATCCCCAGTTTGTAGACGAACCCTAATTCTAATTGTGTCAGTCTTTTCAATTTGTTTAGATACGAAACCCTTGGTCTTCCTCTAGGTCTTGTGTCTCATCGCTGCTTCTCCAGGTATGGATGATTCTCCTTCGATTAGCATGCAAGTAGATTTCGGTTGCGATCCAGCCAGTTACCTAGCGATCGTTTTGAGTTGGATTTCAATTTTAATCATATTCTTACATGCAGACTGGGCCATGGTTGCTGTAGATTCCTCCTTTCCCTTTCCTAGCCATGGTTCTGCTTTGAAACGCAGGTGTATGGGCATCTACACTTCTGATGACTCCCAAGCCTCTCAAGATTACTCCTATGCCAGGTGCCCACTTGTAGTTATTGTTTTCCGCTGCTTTGATTTTTGTAAATTGGATAGTCAACCTCAATAAGTGTATTTTCGCGTCTCAGCTGTGATGATTTGGCCACTGTTTCTTCCACTTGTTATGATTCCGATCTACAGTGTGGTTTGGAGATGAGCTGCAGGTCCAATGGAGACTGCAGTGAGGTTCAAGAGGCTTCTGCTGGTGGTACAGCCAAGACTCTGTATGCAAGCGGTTGGATGTACGGTAATCAGCAAGGCCAGATGTGTGGCCCTTATACCCAACACCAGCTATTTGATGGGCTATCCACTGGTTTTTTACCCGAGGAGCTTCTTGTATATCCAATCATCAATGGTTACATGCCCAGTTCTGTACCACTCAAGTACTTCAAGCAGTTTCCTGACCATGTTGCCACTGGCTTTGCATATCTACAAAGTGCAGTCCCTCCTGTTAGTAATACCACCATCCATCATCATAACCTTCCTACAACTGCTGCTGCTCATTTGATTTCCCATCACACATTACCTCCACAGACCAGTTCTAGTGGTTCTGTCTCAGATCAGCTAATGTTTAACCAGGAGGAAGCAAATTTGTTAGCTTCACTCCTCTCATTGGTAACTTCCTTTCACGGTGAAAACTCTTTTCACATGTTCATCACTTATGATGGCTCGAGTTCACATAGATATATATTAACTGTAATTTATTGTTGCTGATTTTGTTAGGGAAGTGAACATGCTTGCTGGTTTCTCGTGGATAATGAGGGTAGAAATCATGGACCACATTCTATATTGGAGCTCTATAATTGGAAGCATTATGGATATGTGCCAGATGCAGCTCAGGTACGCTGTAAAGAATCTAAACGTATTTTTGAAAGGTTGTGATCAGTTCAATTTCACGTATTCATATCCTGATGCCTCTTTGTAGCCTTATGCCTAGCTTTGTCTCTTCATGCATCTTCTTATGAGGAGAAACTTATGTGGGTTTTCTTCTTGTTTCATCCCTATTTCAGAAGTTTTCCCACCTTAGTTTTTTAGTTATGCATTTACATCTCAGCTCTCTATTGACGATTTCAGAATACTTGGTGAATATATCTTTTCTCCCCTTTCTCTAAAGATTGTTGAAGATATTTATTCCCCAGGTACGCGATGGTGACAATAAGCTTAGACCAATCACATTAGCATCTCTAATTGGTGTCTGGAGCGTGAAATGTACTGGTGCCAAGTGTTATAAGTCGGTGGCTGAAGTGAGCTGTATATCCGAAGTTTCTGAAGAACTCTCTTTACAGCTTCAGAGTGGAATAGTAAAAATTGCTAGAAGAGCTCTACTGGATGAGATAATCAGCAGTGTAATTGCCAAGTTTCTTAAGGCCAAGAAAAGTGACGAGCATCTCAAGTCTGACCCCCTCAGTTCTTCTGCCTATGTTGCTGAATCCATATTGGTAAAAAAAAAGAATTGTATTTGGTTATTTATGTGCATATGCATGGTGTTTACCCACATACATGCTTATAGAGATATAATTGTAACTATACATGCAAATAGTAAACTTCAGAGATATCACGAAATCGTGCACTGATTGAGTAACGTTTTGTTTGAGCAGTCTCAAGCTATTAGTGTAGAGGAAAATGCTGTCTTAACCACTGAAGCAAAAGGCTGTAAGAACATGTTAGATGAGTGCAGCCATAGTCGTAGTGAGTCGCTCAAATGTACTAAATCTGTTGGGAGCACTGAGAACATTCAGTCATCTTGGTCAGCAGTATGTGGAATGCTTCATAACTATTGTATGCAAATCATGTGGAATGCTGTCTTTTATGATGATGTAGCATCTTATTTGTCATCTTGGAGAAAGAACAAACTTTGGTTTCGTTCTCCCGAGATCTCAACTCTTGCTAGCTACTGCAAGGGTTCTCAGACTACTTATTCAGACAAACCTGAAGCAGTCGTATTTGTGAGCTTGTTTAATTTTTTATTTGGTTTCATTTAAAAGTGCCAATATTTCTAATAGCTTTGTGATTAATGTAATCATTGTCATCTTTAATGTTTTGCAGCTAACTTGTAGGGTGAATTCCTCTTCCTGCAGAACTGCTTGCTTTGATGAACTTAAGTTAGCTACCGATGCTTCCAGTTCTTGGGAAGAGTCATCTAGAAAAGTAACCTTACCAGGCAGTGATAGAATAGAAAACATCATAACAAGAATCTCAGAATACGTAGAAAGTGAGCTCTTTTTGTCTCTTGAAAGTCACCTGACTGATTATACTGGCATTCTCATTGAAGATGGAGCAAAGAATGTTGCTAGTACTGTCCAAGATGGTAAAATACATGAGGTAAGGAAAAATAAATCTACTTGTGTGGGCATATTTGGAATATTTCTAAGGAAACTACCACCTTAGGATCTACCTTTTCTCGATTTGTTTTTTTGTTTGTGATTTGCTAGGTGTATTTGCTGAATTCCTTTTGTTGCAATGTTTGTATTGCTGCAGGAAAATATGTCATCTTTTTATGGTTCCTTCAGTAAGCAGTCTAATCTGGAAATATCTGGTGAAAATCAGAATGACTTACATGTGGCTCCTGCTAGATTGCTTTACAATGATTTAAGTGATTCTCAAAGACTGTTGCAAGAAGGGGAAGCTTCGGAGCAGATCACATCTGAGGACATTTTTGCTAATATTTTTATTACAACATTGGAGACGTTGGAGTATCCTGTTAATGACGAACTTGGTAGTGTGGATATTGTTGAGATACCACCACCTGGATGTGAAAGCAACATAAAAATGCCATCTATGGGATGTAAGTTTGGGCCTGGAAGGTCCAAGGAATCCATCCCTGAGATTGAAGGATATGTTGCAACTGCTTTATGTAGACAGAAGTTGCATGAGGATGTTATGAGAGATTGGGAAACACTATTCATGAAGTGTTTTCTTAATAAGTTCCTTACTTCACGGAAAGGAAATCATCAAATTTCTCTTAAGGAAACGTTGGCCCCAAGGAAGCTCAAAATTTTAACTCAGAACAAAAAGAAGGAACAGTATGATATAGCAAATAAGAGAGCAGAGAAGCAAAGAAAGCCATATGTCAGTTCTTCTGAAAAGATCATGGCCAAACGTTCTAAAAAACTGTCTACAGATTCTCATTCCATGAAAGAATCCCTTAATGTCGAGACACCCAGTATAGGTTTCGTAGTTCAAAAATTAAGTCAACAGAAGATGAGGAATACTGACCAGCGGGATCACTGTATGTAATTCTCAACCTTTTTCATTCGTTTAGAGAAACTTGGCCTTTACCTTAAGGCATTTTTAAAATTTTTTTTTTATCATTATGCAGGTATCATAAAGGATGTGACAAGGTTTTGTAAAGATAGGGTTGGTAAAGATGGTCTTAGTAAGGTGATCTGTGAGAAAAGCCAAGACGTTGGATTGGCAGATGAATTTGACGACGAACTCCTTATAGCAAGGCTAAGAAGTAAGTTTACTTTGTATTAGAAGTGTGATTATATTTTGATATCAGGGTTTATCTCTTATTTTTTCTGGTCATTTCATCTTCGTTTGGATGTATATATCTTATTAGGGATATCAAGAAATAAAACAAAAGAGTTAAGAGAAAGTACAAATGCTGTAAAATCTAATGAGGAGATTTCAACTTCTGCCGAGAATTCCGGGGAAACCGTTGACTGCAAAGATCATGATGAGAATCTTTCAAATAAGTCTTCTCAGAAAGCGCAAAATGGTACTGACTTCTTTCTTTGTTTCCTAAATATTCAACTTCCTGTTGTTTTAGCTCTTGATCTTCTCTACCATGCACCCCAAGCCTACTCATATCGTCCTTCTGAAAAGCAGCTCATATATCAAAGCGAAAGAGAAAGCATATGTCAGATGTCAAAGTACAAGGTAAAAAATCTTGCAATGGAGCAGTCAGAGGTTTAACTGAGATTACTGGAAAGGAAGGTGGTCGAGAAAGCCTTGATTTCACAACCTGGGAAAAGATTACCCCTCAACACCTCGTCAAGAAACAAAAAAGTAAGATTTTGTTGTTTTATTTCCGAGTTTTTGAGAAAGCCTCCAACAATTGCGTTACTGAATTACTTCCTCCAAAAGGTACTACAAATCACGGTCAAGATATGTCAAACCCTACTGGAAATCCTGAGAGATTTGCTAAAGGAAAAATGTTTGTGGAAAAGTCAGCTTGCAATGTATCACAAAATGCCAGTAAGTGTCTATTATCCTACTTTGGACTGTTTCATACTTTATTTACTAGAAGGGATATGTGGCTTCTTGAATTTGTAGGCCCCAGATTTGAACAATTCAGTACTTTTTTGCATGAAGCATCACCATCCTCAATGCTAAAGCAGAAGCACTCCTTGGATGAAAAAAATTTCAGTGTACCTTCATGGCGGAGGTTGTCTCTGTCTTCCAAGGATTCTGAGGTTGCTGATGTTAAGGAAGACTATAATGTTGTAAATGAAGAAAATAAGCTGCAGAAAGGCAATTATTTCCTTAAAGTTTTCATTTTTTAGGTTGATGGTTTTGTGTTGTTTTTCTATAAATTATTTACCTCAAACTACATGTATTTGGTTGGTTTGTGTAGCAGGTTCAAAGAAATTGGTGATTAGAAGGAAGCTATTAACAAAACATACAACACAGCTTTCTCCCATTAAAGATTTGAAAATGGACGAAGGCGGCCCTAGGCCGGTTGCACTAAAACCAGTGGCAAAACTGAGATCAAAAGCAAGCAAAAAAAGAGAGTTAATGTCAATGCCAAAGTCTGATGGATGTGCACGCACATCTATTAATGGATGGCATTGGCATGCATGGTCGTTAAAGGCTAGTCCTGAAGAAAGAACTAATGTTAGAGGAAGTTCTTGCGTACACGTACAACATTTTGGTTCCAAAATTAATTTGACTCAGAATGTTCTTTCTGCAAGAACTAATAGGGCAAAAATGCGTAATCTCCTAGCTGCTGCAGATGGTGCTGACCTCTTAAAAATTTCTCAGTTGAAGGTGACTAAAACAGAGACCAGTTTTTTCTTTGAACAATATCAGTGATGTTAGTCTTTCATTTTTTTCATATTGGTGACAGGCTAGGAAAAAGCGTTTGCGATTTCAACAAAGCAATATTCATGATTGGGGTCTTGTCGCTCTTGAACCAATTGAAGCTGAGGACTTTGTGATTGAATATGTCGGAGAACTGATACGATCTTCTGTACGTATGACTTGTTTGATCACGTTTTCCATATTTATTTTTGTCAGTGGTTGTAGTTCTGAACACTCACTTAGCTTCTTTGATGAACTTTCTTATTATATTCAAGGACAGACTGTTGTGTGCTCTCTTTTAATTTGATCTTGATGGTGTTTCAATATGTGATTCTCACAGATATCTGAGATACGTGAACGCCAATATGAAAAGATGGGAATTGGAAGCAGTTACCTTTTCAGGCTTGATGATGGCTATGTGGTTAGTCAACTGTGCAATACATTAATTCTTATCTACTTTATGCTTGCATCTTAAATTGAATCACTTGTTGCTTGCTATGGTCTTAGATTGATGCCACAAAGCGTGGTGGCATAGCGAGGTTTATAAACCATTCATGTGAGGTAATTATACGCATAATTTTGCATCATTGGCTAGTTTGTTTTGTGGATTCTGGGTCTTATAGAAGACATTGTACTTCTGTAGCCTAACTGTTACACCAAGATCATAAGCGTGGACGGTCGGAAAAAGATATTCATTTATGCTAAACGGCATATAGACGCCGGTGAAGAAATATGTTACAACTACAAATTCCCGCTGGAGGACAACAAAATCCCCTGTAACTGTGGAGCTCAGAAGTAAGTTGCATCACTCTTCAGTCTTCACATTGACTTAGGTTTTACTTTATCATGGTTTTGTTGCCTCCTTATATCATGCTGTGCTCGTCTTCCACATGTATCTTAAGTTCAGTTAAGTTGCCTCACGTTAAGTATGTATTGCTCTTGTGAGCAGGTGTCGTGGATCGCTGAACTAAGAGGGACACAGTTTGTAGAGAATTGATTCAGGTGTGTTATGCATGCAATATTCAGTTAAGATGTGAATTACTAAAATTGGAATGGGTTTTTAATGACCAAAACTTAGCTTGTTTAGGTTTTTTTTTTTGGGATTCGCGTGGAGAGAAGGATGAATCACCTTTTTGCAGATACAACTCCCGCAGCAGATGAGTCTCCTCTCTTTCATTTCCGAACTGTAACTATTTTATTCCCACACACTAACACTTAGAATTAGCTGCTTTATCTTTTTATTTATTAGTATTTTTGTTCACTTGGTTCTTGTTGTCAACAAAGCAAGATACAAGGTCAACTTATTCATATCTAATTTATGAGAACTTGGTTATTAGTTGATAGAAAGGATTTGAATCTTGATTGTGTGCGTGCAAAAGAACAAAATAACATCCATTTATTTTATTATTTAAAAATGATACTTATACAAATCTTATCTTTGTTGGTTTGGTTTCGGTTGGACAGAAAGAAAGGTTACGAGAGATGATCATTGTTATGGCATAATTAAAAAAAAAGAGAGGTTTAGTATTTAGCATTTTCCAACATTGTTCACTTTCTATAGTTACACATAGTTAGAAGTAATACTGCCACATATCAGGATGTGGAACAACACATGTTGAACTTGGGACCGTTGAGTGTCATTCTAGACTGCAAACCCACTGTCTTTTGCATCCGCAGAACCATAACACCAAAATTGAGAGTAATTGGAAACTCGGTCTCAGCCGATGATGCTGCACCCCATGGAGAAATACTACCCGCCTGCTTAATTTGATGTGCTTTTTCTGCTTTGCTTTGATGACTTTTTTTTTATTTAATTTTTTTAATTTTTTAATTTAAAANGCCTGCTTAATTTGATGTGCTTTTTCTGCTTTGCTTTGATGACTTTTTTTTTTTATTTAATTTTTTTAATTTTTTAATTTTTTTAAAAAAATAATTACTCGTTCCTGCTGGATTTTGAACTAATTGTGTACGTGT
>OVAP01004416.1:0-14644 GCA_900406295.1 Aurinia saxatilis | reverse complement strand
ACCGTACTCAAGAGAAATGCGATATGTTTGCAAAAAGCAAGAGAGATCAGACCGCTTGATGACACAGTTTCCCAATCACTCTCTCCTTAGATCAGACCGCTTGGACTCCTTTAAATATTTTCCACCTTTCCTCATTTTGATCCCTGATCTTGTATATATAGTGGAGAGGTCCTGCATGAGGAAATAGATACTGATAAGGATCCCAAAGTTTGGACTTATCACTTCACGATCAATCGAATAACAATAATACATTCGATCAATTTTATCTCCAAAACGCGTCTTCAGTATCTATCTCTCTGAATAATTGCAACGAATCATGATAACTCCTAAATGGCAAATGCCTTTATCTGATATCGCTCTGGAAGCTTCTAGAGAATACATGGGCCTCGTTGATCGAACTCCATGGGCTGCATTGATCGGCCTTCATCACCAATGGGCTTGATGTTTCCTAACTCCTTGCTCCCAAGGTTAAATGAGTCGATTATAAGCCCATGTGACAACTGACTCACGTGGCTTGCTTGTCTTAACTCCTCACTTCAATCCAAATTAATCATATTCTTCATCCGGGCCTGGACTTCTGATGTTGAATTGCTGAACTTAGTAGAAAATGCCTATTTATGACCTAAAAAACATTATTTTCATAAAAACACTTTTGAAGCAGAAAAATGTTAAATTCAATAGTGTAAGTCTCAAATCAAATGGTTTCTTTAAGAAAAGCAGCGGAAATCTATACTAAAAAGCGGTAAAATATCACCACTATCAGTATACAATGCCGTCAGTTTCATGTAGACAACCCGGAACCCAAAAGAGAGGACCTTAAAGTATTACACGAGCTAAGACCTTGATAACACAAAACTATAGCAAGACAAACGAAGACTGGAGAAACTACCTAAAAGGCCAACAAGGCAAGCAATAGACAACTGATGGGGATTTAGTTTTCGCCCAAAATATTTCTTGCAAGCGCACATGTCTCACAATAGTACTTAGGGATCGTATCCACATAGAGCAGAGTTTACACAGTAGCACGTCCAAGTTCATTCGAGGTAAGCAAGAAAATTAAATGGTTTGTGGTTTCGGTCGATCGACAGTGTGAACTGGTCGATCGATCGGGACACCTTTCGTTCGATAGCAGATAATGCGGTCGATCGATCAATGCCTTAAAATGCTAAAAAAAAAAAAAAATTGAGAAAATACAATGATAAAAAGCGTTAGGAAATCAGGCAATGCAGCAGAGGATCACGGTTTGAATTATTCATGGTAGTAATCTATGTAAATCTTAGTTTGGGCAATATTGTTGAAATCACTATTATAACTGACTATCCTTATGGTCGGTCAGGCTTAGCCAGTCTAGTTCAATTGGTATCCAAGTTAACTCTAACATATATCTTTTCAGAAAGAGAATCTATGGGCTGATCAACCAATTAATCTAGGCATTAAGTTGAGGAAATCAAACTCTACTAAACTATAAATAGTAAAACTTTCACTATCAAGTTCTGAATCTCTTACTCTAAGCGGTGTATTAGTAGCAGGTTTATCCTATGATATATATTAAGATCTGATATGAAAGTAAGCCTATAAACTAATCATTACACAGTCCTATTGCCTATCTACCAAACCATGATTCCTCCTAGCAAAACCTTATTCCTAACTAAGAAACTACTCAGACATAGCCAAAGTAAACATTATGACAATGAAAATTGCTTGTATTAAAAGAGGGTTCAGAATAGCTTCTCTGGAATGCAGAGCTTACAAACTTCGTCCTTGAGGCAAAGATCAAAGCAATAATGAAAAGAAACTTAAAGAATCTGATAAACTATTTTGCCTGGATGTCTGGAAGCTTTTGAGTGTTTTCTGATGATTCACTCTGGCTTTAGTAGTTTGTATTTATAGGGGAGAGAGTCGGGTTGAGAGTCGAGAAAATCAGGAGGAAGATTTGGATATGATTCCAAATATTTGTAATTATCCTCTCTGAATCGATCGGTCGGAATATTCTCGGTCGATCGGTGAATATCTGAAACGCGTTTTCTGAAGATTAAGTATCTTCAGTGATTATCTCTACCGTATACTGATAACTCCCAAAATGCAACGGTCCTTATCTGAATTTGTTCTCGAAGCTTCTTTGGGATTATGGGGTTTGATCGATCGGTGGGCCTCCGGTCTGATCGATTGGGCCTTCATGTCATGCGAGCTTCTGGATAAACCTTCACCGATTTGGGCTTAACGTCTTACTCCTGAGGACTAATGACTTTATTCCAAGCCCATGTGACAGCTAACTCATGTGGCTTGATTGTACTAACTCCTCACTTCATTCCAAAACAAACATCTACTTCATATGGGCCTAGACTTCTGATGTGATTTGTTGGACTTGATTGAAAATCCCCATTTGCGACCTAAAATGCATTGTTTTCACAAAAACACTTTGCAAACAAAAAAATGTGAAATCCAGTGGTTTATGTTTCAAATCAAATAGTTTCTTTGTTTAAAACACCAAAAAATCATATCAAAAAGTGGTAAAATATCATCACTATCAACAACACTAAGCCACAAACACTCAAACTAAACCACTTCTCTTAATACAAACCTTAAGAGTGCTTGTCTTACCCTTGACTTAGGTAACTCGAGGATTGAAAACCGGGAGGAGTCCCAATTTACTGCTCACGCCCGAGTATATCTGGGGGTCGGTAGCTAAAGATCACCACACCGATCAGTCCAATCTCAGTAACCGTTATGACCCATAATTGGGTTTTGGAGACGGTTACAAGGGTGTAAAACACTCAAAAACTGTACTAGAGCTAATGACACACACAAGAGTACATAAGCAATAGTAAACTTGAAAATTACAAAGACTAGACCTTAGTAGCTCCCGTATAAAATCAGACACCAACTTAATCTTAAACCAAATTCCTTTGTGAATTTTAAGGAATTAACTAAGCATTCATTATAGGTTCAATTGTTCACAAATTTCTTAAACCAAATTTCTTTGTGAATAGAAAACTTGCTCTTCTAAGATTTATTTAAGAAATTATTAACACTTCCATGCATGATAATTAACCTATAATCTAGACTCTAGGCGATCAAACTAGAACTAGCAGTAAACACAATCTAGAAGAAGAACTAGTGGTGTTTACTTAAACTAGGATTTATGACTAACATAAATTCATCTAATCCTAAGATCACTAAACCTAATAAGCAAATCATAATGAATTAATTGAAATAGTAATAGATATCAAAGAGAAAATAAATCAAGAGTTTAGAAAACATTTTCACTTATAAACTTTCTCTAGAATGAATTATTGCATGAGCCTAAACCATGACTAAAAACGTATATTTATAGGGTTCTGGACGAATTTAAGAAAGTGTAAGTTACTAAAACCAATTTTCAAAAAGTGATTATGGAAAATTGATTGATCTTCGAAAATAGGAAAGAGGCTGAAACTATGCATAGTATCGTTCGACACCAGCTGTTAAACTTTTCCATTTTCTTCTTTTGTCTTTTTCTTCTGTTCAAACTTTGATAATTTTGCTCCATAATTCTTCCTTAATTCACCAAATGCTCTGAATTTGTCCATTGACCTAAAAAGACACATTTGGACTCTAATAATAATAATATAGTCTCGATAAAATAAATAAAATATATAATAACATGGTATAAAACCGGCAAAAACCATGATATATCAATGGACCCACAATGTATCTGTATGCCCCACACCATCCAACAAGCATATCACCACAATGTCATCAGCCATCTCATTGACAAAGACATCATACTTTACACCAAACGAATTATCATACTCTATAACGATGAGTTACCTAGGCTAAAGGCCTAAAGCCAAAAACTACTAAGGCATGGGACCCTTGGCATCTTGCTATGACACAACCTGATCAGGTATTATCTCATCGATATGCTCCATCAGTGGTTATCCTACATCATCCTCCGGGGGATCATCTTCTCCAACGCTCCCAACAACGTCTTAACTTTACCATCCAACAAAAATTTGATCAACATCATTCGGATCCAATAAAATCAGATATTTCCATCCTTGGTTGGATCCATCGCTGCCTCGTCCACACATAGGACATGTACCTTGATGGACAAATAGTTTTGACCCAAAATATTCTTACAAGCGCACAAACGTTCACAATATTATTTAGGGGCCGATTCCACATAGATCAAAGCGCACACAATAACACATCTGAATTCACTCGAGCTAAGCAGCAACTATCGAGAGTGACAAGTTCGATAAAGTCACAAGCAGTCGATCGAATGGTGTGACTTTCGATCGAAGTCAGAAGGAATCAATCGAATAGAATCGTCCAAAATATAAAACTCAAAATAAAATGTAAGTTTAAAACAATAAATTAAAACATTAGGAAGTTAGGAATGTTGTAGAGATCACATATTGAATTATTCAGGGCAGCAGTTTAAGCAAATCTTCTAAAAAGACTATAAAGCTTGAAATCACTTTTTCCACTATCGTTTGTTAGACTTAGCAGAACTAGATTAACGAGATTAAGGTTAATAGAAAATACTACTCCGCCCCTTCCATCCCTAATCTAGTCCTTAAGTATAAGAAATCAATTGCGCTACTCCGAGAATGAACAAGAGAGCTTTCAAAATCACTGTTCAGGTTAACATACTCTAATGGTGTCATAGTCGCAGTTAATCCTAGATATAATTAATCTTATTGCCTATCTACCAAACCATGAATCTCATTAAAAAAACCCTATTCGTAACAAGGTAACTACTCATACATGTTAATAAAAGACATAAAAACAATAATAATTTTTTTTTTATCATATATATCAAATAAAAAGGGTTCAAAAGACTTCTCCAAATCAGAAAGACATGGGATGACAACTTCTCCCTTTGACATCATTTCAAAATAGAGACCAAAAGAAAGTGAAGAACAATAAGAAAATATGAAAACTAGTGAGTTGGTTTGCCTAGACGCTTTGAAAAGTGTGTGTTTCTTCTACTCGTGGCTCTCTGCTATTTATAGTAAACAAAGGTTAACTGAGAAGTTGAGAGAAATAAGGAATAGGATCAGAAATCATGATTCAAAAGTTTGAATTTATCCTCAAGATTCGATCAAATGTGAGGATATTCGATCAAACCATATCCAAAAACACGTTTTGAATATCTGATGAATCTGTCCAAATGATTCTCGTGGCTCCTAAATATCTACGGAATATCTTGAGAGAGTTTCAGAAGTTTCTTCATGATTATCCCCATCCATTCAATCGATCTGAGCATGCCATTAGATCGAATGGGCTTTAATAAGATTGAGCCTAAAAAAGACATCTCTTTAATGATTTGGCCTTTTGTCCTTGGTTATATTGTCGAATGACTTGATTCCAAGCCCATGTGATAGCTGACTCATGTAGCTTGATAGTCTGCAAATTTCACTTCAATCCAAAATGTACAAAAACTTATTTTGGGCTGGAACTTCCTGTACTAGATTGCTAGATTTGGAGAAAAATAAGTACTTAAGGGCTAAAAAGCCTTGTTTTCTTA
Organism: Aurinia saxatilis; assembly: GCA_900406295.1. Lineage (NCBI taxonomy): Eukaryota > Viridiplantae > Streptophyta > Magnoliopsida > Brassicales > Brassicaceae > Aurinia > Aurinia saxatilis. Next base: position 9,129 of record OVAP01004416.1, on the reverse strand, counting down.
AAAACACTTTGAAAACACAAAAAGTTAGAATAACCAGTTCATACATGGTTTTGTGGTTTAGTTAAAAAAAACATAAAAAATATATACTAAAAAGCGGTAAAATATCAACCATGCTTAACAAATCAACTACTACAACCGAAGATTACACGATAGCTGCTACAGTCTTTAAAGGATCCTTGCCTTCCAATTCACCAAATGGTCTGGCCTACATCTACGACACCTCAAGATCACCGGCAGTTTCATCCTCGAGAGTATCATACTCCTTGCCCATCAAGAGATGGTGGCCCCTCTGACTGCAACCTCAAGCCAAATTCGAGAGTATTCTCTATCTGCGAAAGCAAGAATGTTACACGCTATCATTCACACATCATACGGATTACAAGACTTACCGAACGCAAGGTGACACATCCTCTTGGTAGTCTCATCCCCGATCCACTCAGTCTTGGCTCGTGCACTCGCAATACACAAATTTATATACATCATGTGATTCTTCTTTCATCATGGTGCTCGTCTCTATCACCTCTGATGGGAAATCTGAGACGCTTTCATGACACGAGACTTTGCGAATTTGACGGCCCGCGACTTGGCTTCGTTCTCCTCCTTAGTATACACAGTCACCATCATCTCATCCAACACGCATCTCACTGCGATGGTATCATCCCAATCATCTTGCTCAATCATGACAACATCCAATGTTATGTTGTTGTTAGACTCTCCAGGAACATCTCAACGACTCGTTGAAGCATCCGTGTCACGGTCTTTCGATGGCAGTGGATCATCATCATCACTACTATCGCTGCTACTCTCTCACTATCGGCAGAAACACTCTACAAATAACATATCCTACGGCTTGATTGCCTGTAGAAGACTTACCTGAGTTATTGACCAAGCAATAATCATCCAAGCAACTATCGACATTAGCTCTGATACCATGGTCCCCCTACTTGCAAAGCCCTCAAAATCAAGCTGATGGCACACGTAATCAAGCTCGTGCCATCAACTTGATTACGCGGGACCAGCACCACAAGCTTCATGGCCCACAAGACCAAAATCATATCCCGCAAAACCAACACCACAAGCTTCACAGCCCGCATGACTAACATCACAGCCCGCGTGACTAACTCTACAAGCTGCTGAGCCCACTTAACCAACATCAGATTCTGCTGAGCCAACTCCACAAGCTTCACAGCCTGTGTGACCAACTCCATAATCTTCACAACCCGTATGACCAATATCACGGCCCGCGTCTCTAGTGGCTAGTCCATTCCCATGCCCTGTGTGAGCTAGGAAACCCGCAACAAGGCGCTTCTCACCTCTTGAAAATGGGTCCCGTCTTTCACTATGGTCCAAAGGCACATCTCCAATTTTGTTTCTTCTTCGCCATCCCAAAAATCAACAAGGCCAACTCCATATATGGATTGGCTCTTAAAATGCCACCACAACCTATTCATTCAGATCAAGGCACCACGACTAAGTTCAAAATGGATTGACTCTCAAAGGGCTACCATCAATGATTCATTTGAATCGAGTAAACAAAACTAAGTCCAAAACGGATAGCCTCTTAAAATGCCACCATTGATTCTTCATATGACTCTTGAAAGGCCTCTATCAATGATTCATATGAATCATGTCAAAGAACTAGCTTACAAGTATCACCACTCAACCTCAACGAAGCATCACTCTGTGAGGTATCATGAGAATCAGGATCACTGATGTCAACTCAAGGAAAACGTTTCCAAGCAAAGAAATGTGACAACCTGCATCTCGCGGTCCTTAGATCACACCTTAACAACCTAGGACTCCGAGCTAGTACTTCATGGCTAGCGCTTACAGCCCGCAACTTGCAAGGCACAACTTCATCATGTATGGCCCATAAGCCACAACTCGTGTGTGTACCTAAATTCACACAATAAAAAATGTGTTCACGAAACCTTTGACGGATCGTCGACTGTCTTATGTATGAATCAAGAGTGCCTTTGGACTCGTAGGTCGCATTTCATGATAGTGTAAGTTAAAGTTACTCTTGGACCACATGTTCTCGTTGGAACTAAGATGTTTGGTTTGATATGATCCACGGAATGACATTTGCCTTGGTAAATAGCAGTCCCGCGATCCACGATGCATGCATGGGTCGAGGGAAGTGTCCTGATGCTGTTCCGAGACCTATGCATACTGTCGGGGTCACATGATTAACTTTCATGGGCATAGGGCGAGCACAAAGTTGCTTGGATCGCGAGAAGATACTCTTGACAAGAAGTGGCGAGACAAGATTTTTGTCCAGGTCGCGGGAACTCGCGCAAAAATAAGTCACAAGCCATTAGACTTGTCCATGTCGCAGGAAGTCTTGATAGACTAAGTAATGAGCCAGAAAGCTTTTTCCGGGTCGCGGGACAAGCTCGCGAGGAGGATTGGCGAGCGACGAGCCTATCCAGGTCGCGAAACACATCGTGGAAGAGAAGCAGCGAGCCACGACTGCCGTTGGGTCGTGGAACGAGTCCTTGCACGCGAAGGGCAAGCTGGTGCTAGTATGTGGGTTGCAGGATACGCGATAAAGCAAAACAGCGAGCCACATGGTTGAGTGGGTTGTGGGACGTGTCTGGAGGCGTGAGAGGAGGCGAGCTAGACATGGCCGTTGGGTCGCGGGATGTGTTCGGACAGAGAATATGCGAGGTGTGGATCACGTCCAGGTCGCGGTGAGGCTCGAGGGGAGAATATGCGAGCCAACCTGGTTCATGGGTCGCGGTTTGGCCTCAAGAAGAGATCTCGCGAGCTGTACGTGGTCTCCAAGTCGCGGGAAGGCTTCTCGATGATGATCCGTGACCCGAGACTACTTCGCGGGTCACATGAAGCTTTCTCCGTTCTTAGCGCGGGTCTTTCTATACATCGCAAAGGTTCATGTTTGATCTTTGATAACACACTCATCATTGTATATAGAATTGTCCATAATAACTCTCGATGACAATGAACTATCCACTATTGGATACTTAGTCGTTTTTATGCATCTCAAGGTGTGGAATCCGATCCCCACAACTCGCGACTTGCAAAGCATAATTTTGATCATGCATGGCCCACTAGCCATAACCCGCGATTTGCACGCCACTGCTTCTTCCTGCATAGCCCACAAGCCACATGGTTCACAAGCCACATTTAACCCCCAACTTACAACTACAACTTTATCCTGCAGGGCTCACTAGCGATAACCCGCAACTTGTGATATGGATGATATTTTACCGCTTTTAGTATATCCTTTTATTGTTTTTCTTAAAGAAACCATTTGATTTAAGACTAAAACTATTGAATTTCACATGTTTCTGTTTCAAAAGTGTTTTTGTGAAAATAAGGCTTTTTAGGTTAAAAATGGACATTTTATACTGAGTTCAACAATTCAACATCAGAAGTCCATGCCTGGATGAAGAAGATGGTTAATTTGGATTGAAATGAGGAGTTAAGACAATCAAGTCACGTGAGTCAGCTGTCATATGGGTTTGGAATCGAGTCATTTAACCTTAGAAGCCAGGAGTTAAGCCCAAATCATTGAAGAGATTTCAAAATGAAGCCCATTGGTGATGAAGGTCCAATCGATCGTCCATCTTGGGGAATCAATCGATCAAGACCAGATATTCACTAGAAACTTCCAGAACATTATCAGATAAAGACCGTTGCCACTTAGGAGGTATCATGATCCGTTGCATATATTCATAAGAGATTCAGGAGGTACTCAAGACACGTTTTCAGAAAGAATCGATCGAATCACATTCCATTATTCGATCGATCAACAGAATATAAGTCCAAACTTTTAGACCCTTATAAGAATCTACTTCCTGATTTTACTCAGCTTCCATTGTCATTATGTTTCTCATAAGCATGTTTGAGTAGTTTCATTGATAGGAATAAGATTTTGTTAAGAGATTTCATGGTTAGGTAGATAGGCAATAGAATTATGCAATGACTAGTTAAGGCTTACTTTCTTATCAAAATTACACTCTTTATCATAGGATCAAACGACTACTAATACACCACTTAGAGTTAGTAATCTAGAACTTGATTTTGAAAGCTCCAAGTCCATTCTCATAGTAGCAATTGATTTCTTAAACTTCATGACTAGTTTAGGAACTGAAGGGACAATATGACAAGTTTCCCTAAGGGTTAACCTGGACTATACTAGACTAGACCGACTAAGCTTAACTAAGGATAGTCGAATATTAGTGATCTCAAGCTATATAACCTTTTTTAGAAGACTTGCATAATTACTACCCTGAATAATTTGAACCATGATTCTCAGATGCATACCTGATTTCTTGACCTTATTACCATATGAATTTTTTCACGTTTTATTTGCATTTTTAGTTTTTGCAGGCATCGATCGATCGAATACAATTCATGTGTTTGATCGAAAGACGACTTCATCGATCGAATTGCTTCTGCATTTGATCGATCCATCACCAGCAAACTCATATTTGTTGCTTAGCTTGAAAGAACTTGGACAATGAACTCGGACGTGCTACTACGTACACTCTGCTCCCTGTGGATTCGATCCTAAAGTACAACTGCGAGAGTCTGTCTGCTTGCATAAATATTTTGGATAAAAATTTAATCCCCATCAGTTTGCGATCTCTAACTTCATCCCCCATGGTCCACAAGCCACAACCTGCAACCTGTAAAGCACAATTTCATTTTGCTTGACCCAAAAACCACAACGCAAGACACAACTTTATCCTTCATAATCCACGTGGTACATCTTCATCCTTCACAACCCGCACTTGAAGCACAACCCGCAAGAAAGCAAACTCGCATGTGGCTAAGGATCGTAACTACGATCATGCTTTCTCTGCGGTTTGTAACCAACCAACGAGCAAGGTGACACACATCATTCTTCTAGTTACTACTAGAACAAATCGAAAAAATCAACCCAAATTAGACTGTCCCGATCCCAAATGTAAGTAATTGAATTTCTAATTTGATTTTAAAGAGATTTTGCCAAATGTGAGTAGTTGAATTTCGAATTAAACTTTAAAGTGATTAGAGAAAAAGGCCATAAAATAAGAACAATATGAATTTATCACGTTTAAGAATACGTGGAATGGCACTTGAATTTAAATTTGACATCCACTATTGTATTATACGATTGTTGTAAATGGTTATAAGGTAAACTATATTGACGAGATAGTTTAAAACATACATAATCACTCCATACATTTTAAAGAGTTTACATTATTACATAATATTCCCTTTGTTTTTATTTTAAATTTTTATACAAATTATTAATTTATTTTATTTTTAAAATAAAAACAATTTCATCAAAAATTTAAAATTAGTTCAATATTTTTTTTAAAAAATCTTTAAATAAATCAAATACATAAACCCATAAAAATCAATAAATTTTGTATAAAATCTTGAAAATATCATTTAAACTGAAAAAAAGTCCACATAAATATATTATTTTTTTCGGCATTCATTGATGTGGGACTTCACAAAATGCATTATCCCATAATTAAATATTTTGATGATAAACAAAAGTTGCAGATGGAAATTTCAAAGGCATCAAATATGATTAAAATAATAATATCGATTAAATAGTCAACGTGTAATGAAGAAAGATAACAGTCTGTATGATGTAGATTAATAGTGCTTATTAAATTTATATACGTGTGATGCTTGGTGGATTATTTCTATATTTGTAGGTACTTAGTCGTTTTAGGTGTCTACTGTAGCCTACCGACGCCAGTCTAGACGTATTGATATCACCAACTTTTCATAACTTTAGCAAATCACTAATCGCGCTTTATCGGTGAAAAAGTTACTCTATAGTTTTTCATTTTGTTATTTTCAACAAAATATCTGCCCAATTTAATCCGACTAAACTTCTCTATTTTTTATATGAGACTTAAATTCATGATTAAATATTATATTTTTATAAATTATTATTATTATTATTATTTTTGTCAACAACAACTCTACATTATGCTGGATGCTGGATTCGAACCTAGGTGGTGATATAGTGACACCCCTAACACAACCACTACGCTACAAGTTCCGATCTTCTACAGATTATTTTTATTAAATCGATTCAATAAAGAAAATCAGAAAAACGGAGTTTACATGATATATATCATGATCCAACATCAAACATCTCGTATTGGATTATCGGCTTTCGAATTTAAATCATTTGAAACAAAAAGGAGACTGAAGCAAGAGAATTTTTGTCTTTGGATTTATAAACTTCTCTTCATATGTGAAAGAAAAGAATAAGCTTGAGGAAGGGAGTGAGAAGTAAAAGAAAGAGTGTGAGCTTAAATAAGGATTATGAACCGAAATTGTCGAGTAAAGAAATGAATTGTTCTAGTTGATGATCTTTCGATTTTCATCTTAGAAAGGTACATTTTAGAGAGTAGTTGTTAAGTGAGAAAAGAAAGAAAGATTGAGATTGAGATATAAAAAAAACTTTCTAAGATTGCTTATGAATTAAGAAAAAAGAAGAAGAAAATGAAGTTGGGTCAAAAGTTTTATTAGTGTTAGTTCAATTTTTTGGAATGAATATAATGGAAGAATTCGATTCTATGCATCAATTTCTCTTTTCTCCGTTGCTTCTACATAATGATTACCATCCTTTTCATTGAGAGCTAGCCACTAAGTTATTTTATTATTCCACCCTTTCTCTTCTTGCCCTTGAAACATTTCTATTACCAAACCAAATGAACTTGATCACTATTTCATTTTCGAGACCGCACTTGAACTCTAATTGAATGTTAAAGGGTTGGTTAATAGAAATCGAGTGTGATCATTAACATTGTAGTTAAGGTAAAAGATTGGAGTTGCGATGGGTAATCTGATGAGGTCAGATGCCATTTGTACCAAACCTACCCACGAAAATATCATGGACATGGAGGATCAACTCAAATTCAACCAATGAGGAGAAGAATTTGGAGAAGCTGAAGGTATTAGAAGAAACCATTCATCTTGGTCCTACCAATGAGGACATGCAATATGAGCTACCACATCAAATAGCACATGAATTATCTGAGCTACCCGCAAGAGTAGCACAAGAATCCATATCGACATGTTCTTGGGGAATTCCATGCTAGCCAAGAAAAGTCCAGCCCTGAACTGAGTTTTTTCATGAATATGGCCAATCAAAGGCTTTTAGCGAATCAAGTTCAATCTCAAACCAGTTCGGACAAAAACTTAGAGGGGTGTATTCAACATGTATTTGGAATGATTTAGAGTAATTGGACAAATCCTGTATTATTGAATCATGTAATTTTGAAAATCTTTAAAAACCAGTGTTATTGAACTAGTGATTTTTAAAATTACCGTCAAATCCGTTGTTATTAGGAAAAGAAAATTTAACGGTTTTTGTGATTTTGTAGACCTTAGGGGGACTTGCTTAGTTAAAAAATACAAATATCCAAATCACATGTTTAGGTGGAATTTGTGGGGAGTTTCATAAAAACTTCCCAAAATCATCTAAATCATTTAAAAACTCATTACACCTCAGATCATTCAAAATTCTTTGTTGAATACATCTTGTGTTTGACAAAATTTAGAGGTATGCTTGCCATCTTGGAGAGTTTCTACATAATCTCGAAACTCTTAAGAGTGCCACCAACGGAAACAACAACCACTGGTTGAGTGGATCAAAGCTTGCATATATTTTCCTTATATAAACCTATTTAAGGGGAATTTATCAACCGGTTGTTCAGTTACATGGAGAACCACATTTGGCACCCATGAGATAACTTAAACCATCTAAAGACCATATTAGATGTATTTTCATGCTCTAAGATCTAGAGAATTAGGCGGATCTTCTCTTGCTCTCATTTTCCATATGTGGAGCGATTTGTATTCAAACTCCAACAACTATTTCCTAATGTGTCTGCCCACGAGTTTGAAGTAGTTCACACATTCCAGGAGGTTCCAAGGAACCACAATTATTTCCCTAAGCTGTCTAGATTCAAGGGACAAACACACTTTTCATTTATGGCCAAAGATCCACAATCAAGCTCTAACGACCATAAGATCAAGACATCATCATCACTTGATCTTCTTCCATACTCCCAAGGTACGTATTTCCATTATTTTATATTAACAAGTTTCTTTGGTTCTTTTGGAGGTTATTTTTCTTTTGTTTTTATTTTTGTTTTAGTGTTTGGGCTAACTTTTGTGCTAGCTCAGAAGTATATGCCACTTTCCTTATTGGAATTTTCGTAGTAGTTTCCTTATTTGGAGTTTGAGCCTCAAAGCCTTAGGCTGCAGAGCTATTTTAAAGTTCCATATTCAACTTGTAATCAGTAGAACTTTTGATTTAATAAAAGAACACTTTTTCTTCTTAAGAAAGCCCTAGCCGTCGTTGGATTCATTGGTGTGTTTCCATTGAAGCTGGATTTTAGACTTATCACGAACCTCTCCTTTCTTTATGTGGCGTCTCATGACCCCCCTTGCAACTTGTTCATTCATCCATCCATCCACTAGAGTCCTAGAAAGTGTTCTACAACCATTTAGATATTCACCATCACCACCACTCCTACCACTAAATATAGCCACGTCCTAAGTGTGCATATATTATCTGGTATCATAGCCTAAGCTCACGGATCAAGTGAATCTATCCCCTTTTTGTTTGTTCTTAGTTATTTTATGAAAAAAGTTTTCTTAAAGTGCAATATGTTCTCCTTAGATATGTTTCATTGCTGTTGTTTTTTTTGAGGAAATTGCTAAAAATAACTCAAACATCTTCAACAAATACAAAACTAACCTATCAATAAAAATTCTTCTAAAACTAACTTCTTTTATCTTTTCTATCCTTCCCAATTCTATATATTTACATTTGTGCCATTTATTTAATTTTTATTTTCATTTCTTTAAACTAACAATTAACCTTTAACTTCCAAATATTTACACTTATGCCATCATCTTCTTCCCTCAACTTCCAACCACCATTTTTAATTCACTCAACCACAAAATTTTGGATCTATCTTTGTATCTCTTATCCTCATCTTTCTATCTCTTATTAACATCTTTCTCTCTTATCAACATCTTTCTCTCTTATCAACATCTTTCTCTCAATCCAAATTTCTCTCAATTTTAGTTTTTTCAAAATTTTAAAATGAAGATTATAAACTTGCTAAAATGAAG
>OVAP01004415.1:0-14463 GCA_900406295.1 Aurinia saxatilis | reverse complement strand
CTCATTGTTCTTAAACAGAAAAATAACCAAATAAATAAACTAAGTGCTGTGACATTTTTGGTGACAATATAGCCATTGAGAGGGCTGTTTGAACCTGCAAAGATTGAAAAAATTGAATAGAATTTACATGGATGTGTTTTAAACCGAATTGGTGCTTCTCGGGTAATTTCATGTTCCACTCGTTCCTTTGTTGTTTCCTTGATGTAGAAGTCTTTATGTAGTTCCTCTTGAATGTCTTGATTAGTCTCTTGAAGATCTTCCATCTCCCCGATGATGTCTTGGTCTTGATCACTCTCTGAAGTAAAACTTGACTTGCACGCTTCTTGTCGCTCTAGTTTCTTCTCTTGGCTTCTAAGGGCTTCTTGATCTGTCAACGAAGATTGCATACGTGGAAAATTGGTTTGCTCAAGGCTCATTTATGTGAAGGCTTCAGCAAGCTCTTCCTCGACCAGATGGTCTGTTTTGAGGTAATTTGGAGCTGGTACAAGGCTGTTTGCTTCCTCTTTCTCAAGGGCGTTCACAAAGTCTTAAATGGCTAAGTTAAACCTTGTCCTGAGTTGTTTGGACTTTGAACGTGTCATCGGACCTTCTTGGACTTCTGGTATAAGATGTTGTTCATCAGCTAGAGCAGTGGAGATGATGTCCGCATCACTTATGTAACCCAATGTTTTAGTAATTAAATTATACTAATCAATCAATGTAAGCATAAATAAACATTCTTGGGCTAATTAAGTTTTGGCCAATGGAAAATATAAACAGATTGATACTTTTATTTTTTTAGCAACCACACATTAATATATTAAAATCCAGGAAAACTGGGCGCCCACACAAGTGGCAAATTGTTTACATTCTAGTGCATGCCGAATGAGCCAGACAGTCCGCCTTCGTATTTGTCGTCCGTTGAATGTATGTCAATGAGAAGGAAGAAAACGCCCTTTAAGCTCACCAAACACATCTAACTAAATACCAAAGGCTGGCCAATCTTGCGGTGCTTGAATCATTGTAAGCAGCTCCATACAATCGGTTTGGAAACAGGAACACTGTAAATTGAGGTCCAGAAATGTCTGAATCACCGTAATAAAGGCCTCGAACTCTGTATGCAATGGAGAGAGACTTCGTCGGATTCCTTTCCCCCCCCCCCCTAGTAGTGTAATACGATCTTCCTTGACATATATCCATTCCAAGCCATCCACTTGACAGTACGTAGTTGTCCCACCTAGACCCCCTGTAGTAACCTCTGGTTGATCTGAACGATCAATAATTTGAGCCTCATGCCATGCCGAACTCTCCCTTTACACAAATTTTAATACTTATGTTGTATCAAACTCCAAACCACGAAAAACCTTGTTATTCCTAGATTTCCAAATGAAACAGATAATCCATGAATATCTTGTTTTGGTCTCCGACCAATTTGCATCATTATCATTTTGATCAGGGAGGTGCCAAAAAAGATAATTCATATTCACATTGATCATTCAAAATATTTTTGACTCATAGTATACTTTAAAGTAAAATAATAAGATATTATTAAGAAAAGAATGTAGAATTGCTCAGAAAACGCCACATAATAGATAGATATGTTTAGGAAAATCATTGGTACATAAATTTACTTGACCTTAATAATTCAGTTTCCAAGGTGATTTATATAACAGAACACATAAATTATGATTTAGATATACAAACTCACAAACTTATCTTAAAACACTTATATAATTAGGTTATGAGTTTCTTCCTGTTTTACTTGACCTTAATAATTCAGTTTCCAAGGTGACTTATATAACAGAACACATAAATTATTATTTAAAAATACAAACTCGCAAACTTATCTTAAAACACTTATATGATTAGGTTATGAATTTCTTCTTATTTTATTGGGATAATTTTAAATATCACATTTTAAAGTTATCATTAAAAGGGGTAAATTCAAAAATACAACTTTTAAAGTATAAATTATTTATAAGATTTTATGGTTTAAGATCTAATTTAAAATCCTAAACCTTAAAATCCCAAATTCCAAAAGTGTTTACATCCCTAACAAACCTTAAACCCTAAAAATTAAACTCTAATGATTATTATAATCTTAAAATTTAATTCTAAAATGGTTTAACCCTAAAACCTATAAACACTAAGTTAATTCTAAACCCTGTACACTTTTACGAAACCCTAAGCCTTAAAGCCATAAACCCTAAACAATTTGTCAATTGTAGAGAGAAATAGTTTTGGTAAATGGTGGTAGTTTTGGAAATATTTTTAAAATGAATATCTTACAAATGGTATTTTTCAAAAATTCTCTATTTTATTTGTAAACTCTTTTTAAAATGCTTTTATTCACATGCTTATTGGATGTTTAAAATGCTATATGCCTATGTTAAAAAAATATATATAGCTTCCACTTTTACTACTAGTAGATTACAAAAGTTCCAAATTATTGATTATATAGTAATTTTATAGCAAGAGGATATGCAACATCCTGGTTTATGGTATATAGTGGTGCATATGGAGAGGTCTAAGAGAATTGACTTGGCTATCTATGTTACTAAAATGTATTTATATTTCCGTCACTTTATCCAGAGAGAACTCTATGGTTAAGTGTGTTTGAGTTGAAGCAATTTAAAGATGGGTGACCTACTGGGAAGTGTTTTTTGTAGTACCGTGCGGGTGAGGACAGAACACGGAGAAAGATCTCGTGGTGGTTGCAGGATTAGTAAATAAGTCTTCGGAGTCACCCAGAGTAACGCACCAGCCGTCGGACAGGGGTGGGAACATGGTTCGAGAGAGGACATAGGGGTTTCACTGGTAGGGGCGATCGGGGTGTTATTAGGGATATCAGAGCCAGACTCAGACGAGTGTGGAGTCATGTGGGCTCACACCATCAAGGTAACGGTCTTGGTGTGCAACGAGGACGTTGCACCTTGTGCATGAGGGTGATTGTAACATTCCGGTTCATTATATTGTAGTGGTGCATGTGGAGAGATTTTAAAATAATTGATTCGACTACATATATCACCAAAGTGCACTTATCTTTTGTCACTTTTCGAGAGAGAACTCAATGGTTAAGCGTGATTGAGCTGGAGCAGTTTAAGGATGGGTGCCTACAGGGAAGTGATTCGCGGTACCATGTGAGTGAGGACAAAACAAGGGAAAAGATCTCGTGGTGATTGCAGGGATAGGAAACAACTCTTTCGAGCCTCCCAGATTAATGCACCGGCGGTCAGACAGGGGTAGATCCCTTGGACCGAGAGATGACATGGAGCCTCACTGGTGGGGGCGGTCGGGGTGTTATAAATGGTATGAGAGCCGTACCCAGAAGGGTGTGTAGTCGGGTGAGATCACACCGTCGGGGGTGACGATCCTATTGTGCAATGAGGACGTTGCACTCTGTGAATTGGGATGATTATAACATAATGGTTTATGGTATATAATGGTGCATGTGGAGAGGTTTAAGAGAATTGCTTTGACTACCTATGTTACCAAAGTACATGTCGGTCACTTGTGTAGAGAGAACTTCGGGGTTAAACGGGCTTGAGCTAGAGCTTAAGGATGGGTGACCTACTAGGAAGTGATTCGTGGTACCGTGTGAGTGAGGACAAAACATGGTACATATCTCGTGCTGATTGCATGGATGCCTAAGTAATTGGAGCAGTCGGGTGTTGGATAGTTTTAAAAATGAACATAGAAGGGTTTAATGCAAAAAAAAACCCTTCAACTCGTTTTTTTGTTGTTGCAAATTTACCCTCGATATTGGAAAAATGCAAAATAAACCTTCAACTCAACTAAATCATGCAAAATAACCCTCCAACTCGGTTCTTTTGCAAATTTACCCTCCGAAAATGGCATGAAATAGAGAAAATAGTATAAAAGTCAAAAATAAAATAAAAAACCAAACCCTAATTTCAGTTTTGATTTTCATAGGCGCAAAAGATAAATTTTTTTTTTTGGCACATGAGAAAATTTTATTTCATTCAGAATCAAATACAGTCTATTAAAGAAATCTAAGATAGTTTACTATTGAATGTTTCCTTTGATTATTGGTTACGCCTATTAGAATAACAATATATTGCGAGTTTGAACCCAAAACGAAACTGATTTTTCCATAATTTTTGTGTTATTTTTGAATAGTAAAAATATAACGGTGGATTATATTGCACGGTTAAATTGAGTTGAATGATTATTTTGCGCGGTTTACTTGAATTGAAGGGTTTTTTTATATTCTTCTAATTTCAAAGGTAAACTTGCAAAAAAAATCGAATTGAAAATTTTTTTTGCATTAAACCCTTTTTCTTACCGACAAAAAGTTTGATTTTAAAACTTAAAATACGATCGAGCCACAACAACATATATCCACCAATATTCAACAGTTTTTACACCAATTCGTTTTTAATCATGCCTAGATAAATTTGGATCACGTAACTGTTTGATTTTATTTACAAATAGACGTTCAATTTTTATGTGACATACCTTTTTATTTGAACGAGTTAAGTAGGTAAAGAACGATTATGAAAATTAATCATTTCAATCATATTCCAAAACTATTGAAGATAATGAAGGTCCATTTAAATTAGGTTCAGGTTGCTTTCGGAACTCAAAATATCCCTCGCTTGTAGTTTATTGGCTTACTAAATATAATACGATATATAAGAAATAGAAAATATGGTGATCCATCACTCCATTTAATTGACATTTTTTAAAGAAAATTTTGTTAACATCGGATTTAATTTGGATTTTTCTTTTTTGTCAACTTTTAACTTTAGTTTAATGAGACAGATATGTCCCGAAAGAAAAAAACTAGTTGATGAGAAAAAGTAAAATCATATGTGTTATATGCCTATCACAATACATAATATTTTGTTAAAAAGTCTCTCATCCAAATCAAAGGGTCATAGCTGGTGGTTGGAGAGTTTATTTTGATTATTTTTTTTGTACAGAATTCAATTTTATTATTGTGATTAATCATTTTGTTATTTGTAGATATTTTGAAAGGTAAAGGAGATTTATGTGAATTTTGGAAGATTCGCAACATTTTATATGGAATTCTCCCTGTTAAAGTGTTAATAACAAAAAAATCTATCACTAATTTTTTTTTGCTGGGATTGTATCTTTTACAAAAGATGAAAAAATATGGCTATAAAAACAATGGCATAAAAGTCATCAGCATAACTTTACTATCCGGTTTAATTATTTTATATAAAAAAGGATAAAACTGATTAATTAAAGTGGATGGTACTTTTTTCTTTGAAACTTGGGATTTTTTCTTTCTTTTATACATAATTTGTATGTGACCTTAGTCAAGGAAGGAAGAGAAAACACATTTCAAATAAAGGAAAAATGTTTAGTCAAAAAAAAAAAAAAATTATTACAAATATTTATTTACAGTGATATCCAAAACAAACAAAAAAAAGTTTTAAAAATAGAAATTTGAAGCAATTTCTCTTTTTTGTCTGACTTTTCTTTAAAAAAAAGCAACTGACTAAATTTCCACCGATTAATTGGTGTTGATGGTTTTAACCATCGATATCAACTGAATCTTTACTCTTTTTCTTTGCTTTCTGTTTTAGTTATTCCTTAACTTGCTATTATCGTACTAGATCGAATTTTGGTTATGTAGATCTGGTTAAATTTTTGGGTCAGTTTTATGGTTCCTTTAAATCATGCAGAATCCGATCTTTCTGATTTGTAATTTTCTCAAGATTCGTATTCAATCTTCCGATCTGATCTAATATCTATGATGGTTTTGGTTAATGGTCGGTCGCCAAAAGAGATTTTGGGATATCGATTTTGCTTGGCTCCACTTTTTCCTTTCGATTGGTTTGGATTCTCTTTTTTGGGTTTGTACTTGTGTCATTGAAGCTCTACTTGCCGTCTCTGGTCTCGATATGATTTTGCCGGCGTCAACCGTGAAGGCGATACGCCTTTTGTCACTGCGTCCAAGTTTGATCGAAACTTTCCTTTATTTACATGTTATGAGATTGTAACGGTGAGGAGAGTAGGTTTTTTCTTCCATCACTTAATTGTACTTGTGGATCTCGGAAAGACTATTAGTCTTGTTTTCTTAAAGGTGTAGTATGCAGTTTTCAATTTTGAGACAAACATTTTCACTATAAAAAGATCTTTGTTTCTTGGGTAAGATATTGGCATTTGGAGGTTTGGGGATCTAAATTAATTATTTAGATTTTAGTTGTTTGGTATAGTTAAACTCAATTATTTTCCTGTAATTTCTGTATTTGTTGTAAAATCTCCAAAATTTCTTAGATTTCGACACTATATTATGGGGATGATCTTGTATCCTACCGATAAAGACTAAGCATTCTAATAAAGTATCACTTAGGCTGCAACTGGTTGTATTCTAGAGGAACAAAAAAAATGAGAGTAATAATTTTTTAGTGGAACTAAATGGGTGGAATAGTGATAGATAGAGGAATAAAAAGTTCCACTCATTCCTCTCTACAAATGAAGAGGAATATATTTCAGCGTAATTCACCAAATTTTCATCTTTTTTGTGGATCCCAGATACTAAACAGAAAACTAAAAAAAATGGCAAATGGTAAACTTTTAGCATAACTCAGAGTAATTACATATTACTCTCACTTTTATTACTCTACAGATACAACCAGTTGCCCCTTTAGTATTTTAAAAAAAAAAAAAAAAAAAAACTTGAAGCAATTTTGAAGTTACCCAATTGGTAAAATCTTGATCACTTACGGTATTAGAAAAGGAGATGGATGGATAAGACAAGAGACCACATATGATAAGAGTGGGTCCGACAAAAACTAGAATCTAACGCTCAAAAATGATTCCATCTCTTCCACGTAGGACCCATGTATTCGTGCATCATTGGCGCAATACAGTATACTCTCGTCGAGACGTTGATTTGAGTGTATTAAATAAATAAAAATTAAAAAAAAAGAATCAAGCGAGAAGAAAGAAGATTCACGAAAACATGAAATGACGAAATTAACCTCAATACCCCTCCCTATATTAGAAGACCATCAACACTCTTCTTTATCTCGTCCTCTATTTCCGATTATATCAGAGAGAAGGCAAAACATATTTTGATATTTCTTGTTTTAGGGTCGATTGTAATCGTTTATAGGCAATAGAAAATGTTGGGAATTTTCAGTGGAGCCATAGTATCGCCGCCGGAGGAGCTGGTGGCTGCCGGAAGCCGAACTCCGTCTCCCAAAACAACCGGAACGGCTCTAGTTAACAAGTTCGTCGAGAAAAATTCCTCCGCCGTGTCCGTACAAGTCGGCGACGATGTGCAGCTTGCCTACACCCACCACAACCAGAGTCCTCTCCGGCCGAGGTGAGTCCCTTAGATTATCTCCATCGGACGGTGATCATCATCGCCAAGCGTTGAGAAATTTATTTATTTATAAATGAAAAATAGGATCAATTGCATGTATTATTGATTGCATAAATTTATTTAGATTCAATTTTTTTTTGCGAGATTCTGATTTTCCTAATGGTCTTTTTCCTCTAAGCACGCCACTGAACTTAGGGTGATGTATTTGTGGTGTGGTGTGTGGACCCAAATATTATAACTAAAGAGTAAATCCAAATTATCACTCCACAAATTTTATATATATATATATATATATTAAAGAAATATGCATATACGTAATACATGTACAAGGTACATACATACATCATAGCTAACTTATGTATTTAATTATTTATACGTACATCCAAGTAAAGCTAGCCCCATTGGTTAATTACAAAGGGGATTATTTACACAATCTTTATAGATCGAACCGTCCAGGTTCTGAGTATGACCGGTTATTCGTCACGTAAAATATTATTAGAGTAAAGATCCCAAATTACTTGACTTTGTCGGTGACGGTGGTGGCATAGAGACACGTCTCAGAAGTTGTGTTGGTCACGAAATATTCACAAGCCTCTCATGACTCATAACTGACTTGCTCACTCACTCACACTCCGATTGAAGGAGAGATGATCAGGACATATAACCTAGTTAGTGTCGTGACGGTTTTAGAAAAAATTGAATAAATTATTAATCCTGATAGAAAATTATAATATACCCATTAACCATAATTATATACGATAATGACCCCCACTATATTTTTATACACCTAACTTTATTGGGTTTCGGAGGTTCTAGAATTCTTGTTTGTCACATTGTTTCTATGATCTACATTATATGGTCCTAAAACCGCAACCAATCAAACACCAAGATAGTGTTTAAGGGGTCAAGATCACAGACAACCAAAATACTGTAGTTTCAACTTTGAGTTCTACAACTACAACCACAACCAATCATACACCATAGCCCACAGGGTAAGGGTTATATAAGATCTTTAGATGACTGTTTGGGTTTCGGACATGACATGGTATGACTATGGCCAGACCACAAAGGCGCTTGAGTTGGTCCACCAAACCCTATCATTATACCCCCACATCCATTAATAGCCTAATGAATTATGATGCATCTTTACCTTTTACCCATATCACTGCCAAGCCCAAGACGTTCATAATTGAATATCATTTAAAGATCCGGTGTTGACATATCAATCTGATCTCATTAAATACTCAACAAACAATACTTTTCTTCAAATGGTTTTATAAGTTTAAACCTTTATTTTGTTCCTCAAAACATAAATTGAGTTAATTTGGGTTTTTCTGATTGAAAGATGTGTGTTTGAACTGATGCAGGTCATTTGGGGCTAAGGATGAGATATTCTGCTTGTTCCAAGGCTCACTTGACAACCTTGGAAGCTTGAAACAGCAATATGGTCTCGCAAAGAATGCAAACGAGGTTCTCCTCGTCATTGAGGCTTATAAGACTCTCCGCGATAGAGCTCCTTACCCGGCCAACCACGTTGTGGCTCATCTAAGTGGAGATTTCGCATTTGTGGTCTTCGATAAATCAACCTCCACTCTGTTTGTAGCCTCTGTAAGTTGTTATAAAACCCCCTTTGGAAGAACCCTTTTTAACTGTAAGGGTAGATTGAATCTGAGGTAAGTTTGGGTCTGACTTTCTGCAGGACCAAGCTGGTAAGGTTCCGTTGTATTGGGGGATAACAGCTGATGGGTATGTGGCATTTGCTGATGATGTTGAGTTACTAAAAGGCGCTTGTGGCAAGTCTCTTGCTTCTTTTCCTCAAGGTTGGTTTTTGCACTTCCAAATTCACAATCAGTCTATTAGGCGCATTTCAAGCTTGATGTTGAATGGTGTGTGTTTGTGTGTGTTGCAGGCTGTTATTACTCGACGACATTAGGTGGGCTCAGGAGCTTTGAGAACCCGAAGAACAAGATCACTGCCGTTCCTGCCAAGGATGAAGAAATTTGGGGGGCAACCTTTAAGGTGATTGATTCTTTAAAAACAAACGAAACATATATTTAGCTTTACTTTTCTTTTTTAAGCAAGACCTAAAAATGCTCAATACACAAACAATGGTGGTGGGAACAGGTGGAAGGAGCAGCAGTTCTCGCAGATTGAGATTGAAAGAGACCTGAGAAAAGAAAAATACCATCTCTCTTCAATCTCTAAGCTGTAAGAGTAAACAAAAATAAAGATGCAGGAGAAACAAGAAGCTGTTCTATGAGCCCTTTAAGCTATCAGTGATCTATAATGATGTGTGTAGTGTTGTATCTCTCTCTTGTCTTTTGCTTTGTACAGCCCGTCTCTGTTTCTTCTGCTGTTTGTAGCGTCTTCGCCCTAATAAGTTATGTTCCTGAACTCTACCTTCTCTTGATCCTTTTGCCTACGTACATAACTGGTTTCTCCAGTAAATCTCGCAATTCTCAATCTTTCTTCACTCTCAAATATGATTTTGTAAATAGTAATATTGAGATTAACAGACAGTGGGTCTTAATTACTCAAGTAGAGAGTAATCTTGATTTGGTAATCACAGCATTTAGATCATATTATTGACAAGAAAAGTAACTAGGAGAAAAGGACCTAAGAGAACAGAAAGAGGAACATCTTTTGAAGTTTCTCACAGGCAATAAGATGCGGAAGAATGCAAGCCAACTCTAGCTCATGTGTCTGCAGATTAAGATGCCGGGCAGATATCCTCCAAGCTGTCGAAAAACCCGAAAAATAATGACCGAGATGAATTTTTTTAGGAATGTCCGATGCAGAAGATTTCAGTAAGAAAGAAATCCATACCTCTCCCCTAAACATACGATAATGTCACTTGTAAGAGTTGATCTCTTATGTTTTGTAAAAGCCAGCGATGCAGCCTTTCTCAGCAGGCCAGATGCAGCTATGCATCCCAAAATAGCTGGATTCTCGGAGGGACTAAAAGATTATAAGAAAACACTTTGCTCAAACAATGATTGAGCTACCAAATGAGTGAGAAAAAAGTTTGAGCACATCAAATAAAAGAGGTATTTAACCTTTCAGGACTTGATTTTAGCTGTTGCGCCCATGACAAGAACACTGCGACACTGAATGAAACCAAATCATGTAGGCGATTATCAGTGGCCACAAAGATTCAGACTATTGATAGTGGTTCCTCAGAAATTTTATAATATTGGTTCAAAACTCACCTCCCGGAGAGAATATCGCCTTGTCCACCACAGCGCCTTGGCGAGCCATATATACTCACTGATTTTACTGCAAAAATTAGATATAATCACACCTGGCATTCTTAGCGTTTCTAACCAAAACAATATATATGAGAAAAAGTTACTCACCTGTCTCCCCATTGCTTATAAGATCAGATTTCCCTTTCCTCAGAACTGTGACGCCACCAATCCTGAATGACACAGGTGTCAACATTATTATCATCAGATTTGTGCGGCAAATCACCAGATTGGACTGCAGAGAGACTTCACTCTAGATGACTTGGGGAGACTTTTGGATCCTAATCTTTCTTACCCACAATCTAGACCTGTAAAGTGACATTTTGTGCTTACTGTTTGGCCAAAGAGCGTAGCTGATCTTCAGCATTCCGTTCATCTACTTCACAATTTAGTACTTTCTGAACCAGACGCTTATACTCGTTTACGTTTGGAGTTAAGACAGCTAGAGGATAGTTGTTGACAAGATCAATGGAATTTGTTGCAAGAAAAAGCCCGTCCTGCAGAATCGCCATACAAAATAATCAAAAGATCCGGGAAAAGAAGAAAGCCGACTGATCTATTCTTTATGCTAACATATAACAAACTTACCCCATCTACAACAAAAGGAACATTGAACTTTCTGGCAAGTAGCATGATTTTACTCACACATTCCTGGAAATAAGTAAGTGTCAAGTCAACCACCAAAGTACAAGGAAAAATCATCTTCAGTAAATTGATGCAGCATAGAAAAGTATGTACCAGGAGAAACGGATCCCTTCCCAAACCAGGACCGATTACAAGGCAATCAAATCTTTGGATCCAGTTATGGACTTCCTTAAGCACTTTATCCTGAACATTCTTTTTCTCTTCCTCACTGAAGTGACTACCTCCAGATAACAAAATACAGAGATGACGAAAAACGGGAACTTAGGTGAATGAAAATGTGGAGCTGGGGGGTATTATTGTATTCACCTGATGGTGTAGGATTCCTGAAGAAGAGGATGAACAATAAGCTCAGGACTATAGCTCTTAATAACAGAAGCAGCGTCTTTGGTGCAGAAGACATGAGACAAATCAGCACCCTAGGGACAAAGAAACCAGTCTTCACTCACTCTTGTCTACAGATGAACTCAAAACCAAAGATGAGTTGAAAGAAAGAAAAGGTACTGACTATTTTCAAAGCAGAAATGGCAGCGAAGTAGGGAGCTCCAGTGTATTCACGACAGCCTCCAATGACAGCTATCTTCCCTGAGAAAGATAAAAATGATTCATTAGCGATCATCACACAAAAAAAAAACAAGAAGAGAGGAGGGAGGGTTTGTAAATTGATACCAGCTTGGCCTTTGTGTCGTTTAGGGTCGAGCGATGGAGTCAAGGTTCTCAGGACACTCTCGGCGTCAGCTTCCATTGCTCTGATTGGTGACCCACAAAGCGTTCGTACCAAGAACTGTTGTCTCCTGAGCACAGGCGAAGAAGAAGTCAATCGTCCCAAGCCCAACATCAGATTCCAACTCTACACAAGGACCTTCTGTTTCACTCACAGGGTTTTAGTTTGTTTTAGATGAAAAGGAGAAAACCAAAGTCATCTAGAAAATTGTTGAAGATGAAGCGGACGGCGATGGACAACGCGATTCGGTCGTCGGTGGTTGTGTTGGGATCGTTGGCGTTTGGTTACATGTCACTGGAGCTTGGCTACAAGCCTTTCCTTGAAAAGGCTCAGCAATACGAACGATCTCTTCAGTCTCCACCTACTTCCCAACAAGGTCTTTCTCTTCTCTCTCAATCGCTACACTTAGATTTGTGCCGTGAATCATTTCGTTTTTAGGGTCAATGCGCCTCGAGCAATCAGTTTCTAACAACAGGCACTGTTGAATAAAAAAAATCATCAATCTAGCATAGAACAAATCTTCGATTTTGTGATTTCAATTCAGTGTGCTATTACAAGAAGATAATTGCCCACTTAAAGTTTCTTCTTCGCCATAGTGTTCTCTTGGATCAATGAATAATACTGTGCCTTTTATGGTCTCTTATACAAGTTCTAACTTGTAACTTTTGAATGTTCACAATGTTTCTTTTACACTCTGTAGATGAACAAGAGGAAGCGAGGTGGGATGATAATAACAATGTCGAGGGGTGGGAGCAGAAAAGGTACTTTCGTATATCCAATCAATGGAATCAGTGATCACTTAAGAAGGTATTATGACTTTGATTTGTTTACTCTGTGATCTTGTAGATGAACAAGAAGAAGCAAGGTGGCACCCATAACAATATCGAGAAAAGGTGTTTTCATCTATCAGTTTTAAGGCAGAACCTTGTTGAAACTTACTTGCTCCTTTCTTGTTCTTGGATCACTCTGTAGCTAATTAACAACTATCCACCATTGCTTCATCTTTTTTAAGTCACTTAGAATCTTGTAAGTACCGATTATCTAATTCTGTAAGATGATGGCTTAGCTGAAGCAGAAAAAACTCGAAAATTTGTGAACTCAATTACAAATTGTAGTTCTATTTGGCCCAATTTAAAAACTTTACACTGACTAGCGTTAGCAAATCACAAACATGGACCACAACGACCATTCTCGATCAAAGTTTCACTGGCTAACTAAAATTGTGGCTAGAATTACAAATGGAATCCAGCTGCAACAGGGGAAATTAGAATATGAATTGATCCATTTTGCCTCGTACTGTACTACGTTTTCGAGTTTGGCCGAATCTTTAGAATAAAATTTTTTATTAGCCTGAGATTTTAAGATCTTGGGAAACTCTTAAGAAGATGAGTAAAAGTAATTTGATCGTGGCCGGTACGCAACCTCTTCTCGATTGTCATCACTCTCTGACTAATTGAATCTGGTTCCCTAGACAAATGACATGTGATGTGTTCATGCAAATCTCCGGCATGGACGGCTTCCACTCGGAGTTTCGAGCTTCCATTATTTAAGAGAAATTGCGTTTTATTTAATCATTAGAAGATTCTACCTTACTTCCAAGTTCAATCTTATGACTCTACAAAATCATTTTTTCCTTTGCGTGTGTAAAACACGAAAAATGCTTTGCGAGCTTTTTAAGCAAACTAATCATCTCTCTTCCTGGTAAGAACGACTTTGAATCATTCTTTGAAGATACTTTGTGTGAATTAATCACATATACATGTCATTTCTTATGAAGATCCATTCTGCCTCGCTCTAGTTACACTGCTACTACGTTTACGAGTTCGACAAATCATTAGAACAAAAGTTTACAATTAATAAAATAACATTATAATAAAATTGTGGTTAGTAGATGACATTTAACGAGGGTGAGCTGGTCCTAGGATAATTGAAGTTCAAACCATAATAATAATATTTTTAAAAATTGTCTAACAGTTTAACATGTAAGCATTATATTGGATTCGGACTGAGGTTATGATAAACATGTTAACATGTAGAGATAAATTAGGATTGAGTGGAGTTTCTTAGGTTATATTAAGCCTTCATGAAAATTGGATCTCTCGGATTTTGTGGTGTGTAACATCAATTTCATGTAACATATACTAATAAATTATGTTTAACAAAAAAAAAAAGAAGACATCATGTTCTTTGTTCTAAATAGACTGTTTGGAATTGTGAAGATTGTCCAAAAACCAGACAAGTGGCCCGACCTCGACACTCTTTGAAAATCCTTGGGGCTTTACATGGACGTACCCCATCCTTTTTTTTCATTCCTTGTAATTTAAACTCGAAAGCGGATTATTTAGCTAGATCATAATCCAAACCTTGATAGTTGATTACAACCACCAGTAACAGACCAACCCTTTTTAAAAATCTCCTTTAAATGATAATCTTGGATTAAACGATAATCAAATCGAAACTGCCCTTTTTAATAGTAAGTTTGATGGAATTGTGAGGACCATATGTGTGGGCAGGAATTCACACACAACCAAAAACTTGTCTAACGGATC
>OVAP01004414.1:0-14645 GCA_900406295.1 Aurinia saxatilis | reverse complement strand
GTACTTTCGAGATAATATTAATCTAAAAGTATTGTTGACCAAAAAAAAAAATGGAGTGCTTGTTGTCTCTTTTGAGATGGTTGGAGAAGCAAATGAACAGAGCCAATGATCAAAATTGGAAAATTGATTTGATTTGATTCACATAGGAGGTAAAAAGAGAGAGATTATTTCGAATTGTAATTTAGTCTTGTTAATCAATAATAATGATGAAAATGGATCCCTTGTAAAGCAGATTTGTCTTTTGATTCTTTGGCACTCTCATCAAAATATATATATGCTTTGGGCACACCATTTGGTGGCTTTTGTGTCAATAATTATGATTATTACCAATTTCACACCCTAAATCCATCCCCACCCACTGTTTTAAAGCACTCCTTCTTTACTTCTTTAAGTTTCTAATCCCTTTTTTAATATTTGCTTTACACACAATTCACTCATCTTTGCTTTCTCCTTTTTCTACCCCAAAAAAACACCTCTTTGACCAAAAAATCCAATCTTGTCTTTATAATTTGTGAGTAAATCTCAACCCTCAAGAATCACTTGGTACATGTGTATCAATCAAGTACCAAAAGTGCCTGTTCCCATTACTGTTCTAGCTCTCTTAATTCTTGATTTTCCCAATAGAAAAAAGTTAAAAACCCCACTAGAATTGTTCTAGCAAACACCAATCATGTCTGAAAATCATTTCCTCGAAACAACATAAAAAATAATTCTTTTAAAACTATGGCTCGGAAAATGTTCAACTCTCTACTATGTGTCATAATAACAAATCATTTCAAAACATCAAACTCTACCAAATGCACACAACACAATAGAATTCACATGATGTTAATATTAGTCTGCGTTTTAGTCTAGAAAGCTTGTTGACTATATCATTTCCTATACTGACCTAGTAAGGTTAAGAACATCATCAAGAAATCGAACTGTGTGACTAAAGCCTTTTCCTCTCATTGATTTTGTGTATGTGTTTGCCTCTTTGGCCTTCAATATTGATTTCATAAAAACAGCTTATATGGCTTTGCTAAAAAAAAATTCAATAAGACAAATGAAATATGAAAGATCAGAAAATAATAATAGAATAATATTAGATGAGGAGAGAAGTCACCATCAAAAACAAAAAAATGCAGAATCTAAATGCTTTTAGAGACTCTCACCAGAATTCCATGCTTTGCCTCCCCAGTAGGACACCAACTTTCTCAGCTGATTTATACCAAATAAACACTACCACTTACCAAATACTCAATGATATATATATTATTCATAAGAAAATAAACTAATTAAACTAATTACTTATATATTCCTTTTGTCACAGTTTTTTTTTCGTTCTTTCAGAATATAATGATTTTCTCCAAGGGTAAAAGCAATGATTGAGGTCACACGCAGGTTTTCCTCTGCTTACAGAAATTATTTGTGTTCCCTAACAAATAAACATCCTGAAATTATATTTTATAAGACTTTCAACTGCATAACAGATAATTTTCCCAGAATCTGTTTCTCTCTTTCTCTGTTCTATTATTACCATTCCAAAATGAATATAAAGGGGATACACTAATACCCAACACACCCTCAATGTCTATGTACACAAGCACTGAAGAATTAAGAATATAGCAACACAGGAAAGTTTGTTTTTCTTTTCCCCCCAAATCTCGATCTAAGTTTTTTTTAGCAAATTTAGGGAATGTAAATAGCTGACATTGTAAAATAGAGCAATGGGTGTATGGATTTAAATTACCATGGCAAAAAAAAATTGAGAGACACTGAGCTGTCTTGTTCTTCAGACTGACTCACATGTCAAAGGCAGGCATCGCGAACTGGGTAGCAAAAGCCTCAACTTGGTTCCGAAGATCTGCAATGTCTTTACAGTGATAGATGCTTTTGAGCGGGTCCTTTTGCAACTTCCCATGTTCCCTTTGTGCAGCACTTGCTATCTGAGCAGCTCTATATAGAAACTCAGCCATTTTCTCAAAATCTGATTCTAAACATCCTCTTGAGGTCATAGCAGGACTGCCTGAGACATATACATCAGCCCATGTTAAGAATCAGACAAGACGGAAAAAAGAAACGAGTTTAACTCTGATTCCAGAATCCAGTGTTGAGGTTTTCTTGAAAATTTGATAATTATCTTACCTATTCTCACTCCTCCAGGAGAGATGACACCGTTTTCGCTTAAAATGGCAACTTTGTTGACCGTGATATGGCACATCTCGCATACTTTCTCATACACCTTTCCTGAAAATCACAAGTTCAAAGATTTGAATCGCTTTGGACACACAACTAATCATATGCATTGTACAGAGTACAGACGTAAAAAACGGGAGACTTTGGTTGAAATTCCAAGACGTAGAAGTTATGCTGCAATCTCATGCGAGTTTGATTACAGATTCCAGATTAATCACTGGCCAACATACTAGTGATGGAGGTTATGAACAACCATGAGATAAGAAATAAGAGTAAGACTACGAAACTCAGCCATTGTCACAAACAGGTCGCTAAAATTTTGCCCAAGGACCAACGACGAATGGTTAAGCAGATGCAACACCATGAAAATTTAGACACAGTTGCAATGAAGCTTTTATATGGTATACACTTAAATCACATGGAGCAATTATTTCATTATCTGCTATTAGTTAGAGGAACTAATCACATACCTGTCAAGCCCAAAGGAGTCAGATCCCATAGAAGCATATGATTATCAGTGCCATTTGTTACCAACTTGCACTTTTTGCTTATCAAAGCAGATTCTAAAGCCTTAGCATTTCTCTTCACCTGTCGCATGTAAACTTTGTACTCTGGTGAAGCAGCCTGCTTCAGGGCAATAGCTAGAGCAGCTATATGGTTATTGTGAGGTCCCCCTTGCAGCGAAGGGAAGACAGAGAAGTTTATTTTTTCTTCAAAATCATACTGGGCAGTGCTCTCGCAGTGATTAAGATTCATGCCATGCTTATTTGGCTTCAGGCCTTTCCTGTAAAATATGATACCTCCCCTAGGTCCACGGAGAGACTTATGCGTTGTTGAGGTAACAATATCGCAATAGTCAAACGGATTTGGACTTTCCTACAAAATTTATAGAACCAAAACGTCAACATTATGCAATTAAAAGCCGGCTAAATAAATATCAATGAGCAAAAACACCGATTATGTGCTTAAGCCTCAAGTTTATGCACTGAAGCCAAAGCTAACGATCTACAGGGAAATATAGGAAATGAGGATAAATGCACCTTGGCAGCTACAAGACCGCTAATTTGTGCCATGTCAAACATCAGAACAGCTCCACATTTGTCTGCAATATGCCTAAACTTAGGGAACTCCCAGTTTCTCGGATACGAACTCCCTCCACAAATAAGTATCTTGGGACGATAGTCAAGCGCCTTCTCCTCAAGCTTATCATAATCAATAAACCCTGAATGAGGATCAACCTTATATGGGAAACTCTCGAAGAATATTGACGCACCAGAGACTTTCTTTCCACCAGGTGTATAATACCCATGACTCATATGCCCACCAGAGGGAGAATCCAACCCCATAATTCGATCACCAGGCATCAAAAGTCCCGTAAAAACAGCGAAATTCGCGGAAGTACACGAGTAAGGCTGCACATTAACTCCCCATTTCTCATGGTGAAGTCCAAAAGCCTCAAGAGCACGTTCCTGGCAAAGAATTTCAATCTGATCAATGTACTGATTCCCCGTATAGTATCTAGCCCCAGGCATTCCCTCCGAATACTTATTCGTCAAATGGCTTCCCAAAGCTTCCATCACAGCTCTACACACGAAATTCTCAGAAGCAATAAGCTCAATACCTCGAAACTGTCTCTGCTTCTCCTTCTCCATAAACTCGTAAATCTCGGGATCAGCTTCTTCAATGGACTGATTACCCCAAGCCCTAACGGAAGCTCGTCTACTCTCTAACCCTGAATCAAACGCAAATCTCTTACAAGGAGCCATGGAATTACTACCTCTACATCGTTTAAGCTTCATAGGATGACCTAATAGAATGAATTGCTCCTCTTCTCTCTGATCATCGTCGTCATCATCACCATCGTTATCGTCATCGGCAACGTAATCGTCTTCGTCGACCGCGAGTCGGCTACGCGATGATCCGGTGTCGTCGAATCGTTGTTCGAGCAATTGAAGTGGAACAGGAGGAATTGGATTGGACGATGGACGGAAGCTGGAATCAATCTGAAGCGTGATTGAATCATCAGCGATTGGGATTCGAGGAGGAAGAGGTAAAGCGTGAGAGCTACCGAATCCTAAAGAGAGATCCGATTGAGCACGATCCATAATCGGAAAAACCTACAAATCGAATTAGGTGTAAAAGCAGCACAAACAGTTTCTGAAGAAGCTACAATGGAAGCAACGAAATCTTCTTGTTTCCATCCAAATTCGGAGAAACCCTAAATCGAATTTCTCTTGGGTGGAACGGAAGCTACGGATGAGAATTGGGGAACCGGCTGAATAGGTGAAGACGGCGACGTGACTGTTACTAAGGCTAATCATCAAAACCGGGACTACCCGGTTACTTATTTCTTTCCTATGTTTAATCAATTTAATGCTTACCTCTCTCTAATCATCTACCAAAGTTAATGTGGTTTCAATGCATTTATTTGTAATTCAATTACATTTTGTATCTTTGGAAATGTGGACTCATATGTCATTCCAATATTCTTCATTTTTTCTCTTCAAAGTTATACTATCTCTTTTTCCTTAAAAGAGTGTTGTTTTGACATATTTCACACAAATTAACTATTTAATATTTTATTCATTTAATTAGGATAAATAAAAGAATTTTCTATTAAAAAATACTTTGAAAAACAAAAATGACAACTAAATTAAAATAAAATGTTTATTCCAAAACGACAATTAAAATGAAACGGAGAGAGTAGTATTTAACATTTTATAGTCAAGTTGTACCAATGCATAAATTGCCACGGCCTTTTGTGAATGTCTAGCAAGGTGAGAATTGTATTGTTTACGGTATTAGAGTAGTTAAGATATGCTAACAACCAATGTATATCATATCCCTTATATCTCTTGTATCTAGTTGATGCTCCTAGATCATAAGAACTAACTCTTGTATAAATGTAACTCTCCTCTATACTATTCAATATACGAGAAACATTCTTTACATGGTATCAGAACAAAGATTCTCTTAAACCTAATATTTCTCTTTTTTCTCTCGTTTTCTTTCTCTCTTCTCGTCTCTCAAAATCTCCATGGCATCTCCTACCTCTTATGAAATGTCGTCTTCCACATCGTCAAGCTCTATGGTTATGAATCCACAAGATCCACAAAACCCAATTCTCTCAGTCAATATGAGTACAGTGACGTGACTCACACCTACCAAATACATAACCTGGAGTAAACAGGTCTCTCTGTTTCTCAATTGTCTTGAACTGAAGCAATACATCATCAATGATGCTTCTCCTCCACAAACAACAGTGCAAGTCAACTATCTCACCACTCCAAATCCAAAATTCAAGGTGTGGCAGAGACAAGACAAGTTGATTTTTGCAACTCTATTTGGATCGATCTCCATCTCGGTCCAACCCGTTGTCTCCACAACCACAACAACTCTTGAGGCTTTGAACACACTGAGATCCACATATGGCTGTCCTTCTCGGGGTCATATGCACCAAATCAAAGAGCAGTGAAAAAGAGCAAGAAAGGACAACGCTCCATTGAAGAGTATTTGTAGGCCATGAAGGTGAAAACAGATCAACTGGCGTTGCTTAGCAAACCACTTGATCATGAAGATGTTATCAAATACATTCTTGATGGTTTGGATAATGACTATCATGGAGTTATTGAGCAGATCAATGGGTGAGACACTCCACCTTCCCTCGAAGAATTGCGCGACAATTTGAGATGAACATAGGGAAGATATCATCAACTCCTAAACATACATGAATGAGCGAAACTTCAACAAGATCCGATGAATTTAGCATTTTGATGAAACCAGTGAAACTACTTCACTTTCAAACAACCACATACATTTTTTTACCAAAATAACAAAATATGACGAACATGGTTTTGGATAGTAGACACAACTTCAACAAGATCTAATGATTCTAACATTTTTAATTGTGATGGTGTCTGGACATAGTGTGTACAATGACAAATTCAATTAAACTAAAGTTAAACAACAAAACATGAATTGTGATGGTTTGTGAACTACTTCAATTAGTGTCGATACAAATTATTATCGATACAATTTTTTGTTTTCTCTTTATGTTTTTTTGTTTTGCTGAAGTTTTTTTTCTCAGTAGTGAGTATATTTGCATGTAATCCTTCTTTTAAGTATGGAATATCCTATATCAATAAAAAATAATGGAAATATCACAACCAATGCCTATATATATAATAAAATATGTAGCTGTATTCTATTTCTAATAAGATTTACAAAAATTAGAAAATATATAAACAAGAATAAGAAGTACATGATTGTTATTGACTTATGGTTATTTTTATTTTTATATATTTCTTGAGAAGCACATAATTACTAAAAATCCTGTGTATCATTTTATAGAGCGAATTAATGAATATGCCATTTAATATAACTAATCACAACATATTAAGTCATTTTATGCATATGTAAGGACAAAAATATCTACAGATACTCATCAAATGGTAATATAATTTCATTCCACCAATATGTTTACAAAAGAATCCACCAGTATATGTTTTGTAAATTTAAATTTAACTAATATATAAAATTTAAATATCTGTAAATATATATAACATTAAGTCTTAACGATTAATTATTTTTAAATGATGTGAAATTTTATTTAACTAAAAAATGGTATTAATATAGGCATTTAGTTACCATATAAACATAAATATATCCGTCATTGGTGTTGACAGCATGGTTAATCTCAACTATTTTCATTACTAATTT
The DNA here is from genome assembly GCA_900406295.1 of Aurinia saxatilis. Lineage (NCBI taxonomy): Eukaryota > Viridiplantae > Streptophyta > Magnoliopsida > Brassicales > Brassicaceae > Aurinia > Aurinia saxatilis. Next base: position 7,748 of record OVAP01004414.1, on the reverse strand, counting down.
ACTATCTTTTAGTAACTAATGTTCATTTTTAATTAATGTTGAACTTTTGTAATGACCATTAAAAAAATTAAAACACCATACTTATTTCAAAATTTTATAGAAAATATAATAAATCTACCGAAATAAATATTATTTTGTATACTCAAATCATGCGCCAAAATCTAGTTATTATATCAATTGTTAACAAACTGAGGCAACAATTCGATACGAGTAATTCCTACACTACAATTTATATTTGTTTATGATTAAAATACAGCCAAAATCTTAAATTTAAGAAATATCTCAGACTCGTGGGTTTAAAGACTATTTTAAAGTTTTAGGAAATGAAAACATTGTATTCTTTCTAATGCCTCAATTTGTATGACGAACATGTACTAGATTACATACACATTTAAAAAGGACCTATAAATATAGGGCTGATCAATAATTAACTTACTAATAAATTTTTGACCCAAAAAATTCATTAATAAATCTACTACGGATCTATGATATATATATTTTTTTTACCACAAATGACTTTATGTCTTAGTATTAATCAATTAAAGATTTGTATACATAAGTTTTAAATTATGAAGACTAAAAAAAACTATGAATCTCATTAATTGAAAATATGAATGAAATAGTTATAATTTAAGAAAATAAATAATGTTATGTTTGACGTCAAAGAAAGATATTTTTCAATAAACCATCTATGGTAATGTTATAAGTATTTTTTGTTGTTAGTCAAAACTCATTTGAGTCATTTCTTTGAATATAGAATAATATAACTGGAAGTAAATCACCTGACATATATTAGATTCTTTGAATTAAACAGTCAAATCTGAAATAAGTTTTTATAAGGAGTGTTATTAATTACAACACCTCTATTAATTTGCCTTTCAGTTAAAATTATTATACCACTTGAAATTTTTCATCTCCCATCTCTCTTCTCCCATCTCTCTCTCCCTCTATTCCACCACCATGAAACACAAAGTCTCCAAGAAACTGTCCTTAACATGGATTCCTCTTCTCTGCATTTCCTGCTTTTTCCTAGGAGCAATTGTCACCTCCAGGTTTATTCATTTTTTATCCTTATTTATAATATAAGCTCTTGAGTTTCTTCTTCTTAATTAATCTTTACTGTTATAAAGTTGTATGACTTGTTGGGGTCATTGTGTAACCATCCAGATTCTAATCGCATATTACATGTCATTGACATAAAAAATACCATGCCTTCTTGCGTTTCAATATTCAATATTGTTAATAAGTTTTTTTTTTACTTTGTGTTTGTGTGCTAAACGTTTTCAGATTGCGAGGGCAGTCATCGGATTCCAGTAGCCAGCTCATTTTACAGCACCGGCGTGATCAAGAACTTAAGATAGTTTCCGAAGATTATGCTCATGAGAAAGTATTACTCTTTAAATCTCATCTCATTGACTGAATCCTTAAATCTTTTCATTCCAGTTCTTAAAAATGTTATTTGGACACTGAAACTCAATTTTTTTTATTATTAATCATATGGTTTTGGTTCAAAATACAGAAAAAATCAGAAGAGAAGAATATTGTAATGGAAGAGGTTTTAAAAACCCATCAAGCAATTGAGTGAGTGAAAATATATATATATATATATATATATATATATATATATACTGTAAATCTTAGAGAGCTAGCTTGTGAATTAATAATAGTATTTTGCTGATCATACTCTTGTGACCATAGGTCATTGGATAAGTCAGTTTCTATGCTTCAGAAACAGCTTTCTACTACACAAAAGCCTCCGCAGATCGATCTCTCAGTTACAAATTCTTCAACAGAAGGAAACCAAAGGAAAAAAGTTTTCATGGTGATTGGAATCAATACTGCATTTAGCAGTAGAAAACGACGTGATTCGCTTAGAGAGACTTGGATGCCTCAAGGTTATTTGTGATGACCGATCCTTCAAATTTCTGGTTCCTTTCATGATTCATTGCCTCTAGTCATATTAAGTTTTATTTGTAACTGTTACAGGGGGAAAGCTTGAGAAACTGGAGCAAGAGAAGGGAATTGTCATCAAATTTATGATTGGACACAGGTAAATTAGTCGAATAGTTAATGTAATGCATCATAATCTAATGTTTTCTTGCACTAATGAGTGTGTATACAAAATGTCTTGGCAGTGCGACGCCGAATAGTATAGTGGATAAGGAAATTGATTCAGAAGATGCTCAACACAAAGATTTCTTTAGGCTGGTGAGACTAGTTTAATTGATTCTTGATTTATTTAAGTTTTTTTATATATAATATTTTTTCACTTCGTACCGGGAATTCTTTACTCGTTTCAGGATCATGTCGAAGGATATTATAAACTGTCTGGAAAAACCAAAACTTTTTTTTCTAGCGCAGTCGCAAAGTGGGATGCTGAATTCTATGTTAAGATTGATGATGATGTTCATCTCAATATTGGTACCAAAATCTGTTGATGGCATACTTTTTGTTTTTTTCTTCTTAGATTAAAAATGTTGAATGTATTTGCTCAGCTCTTTGCCTTTTTAGGTATGCTTGCTACCACATTAGCTCGTCACCGTCATAAGCAGAGGGTCTACATCGGATGCATGAAATCAGGGCCGGTTCTTACTAAAAAGTAACAATCCCATTGCTATCTCATTTTGTTCTTTCGAATTTACTGTTTTGTTATATTCGGATTTTAAACTTGTTGTTCTCAAACCATGCAGGACTGCGAAGTACCGTGAACCCGAGTTTTGGAAATTTGGAGACGAAGGTAACAAATATTTTCGACATGCTACAGGACAGATTTATGCCATCTCAAAGGATCTTGCCACATACATATCCACCAACCAGTAAGTGACTAACGTAACAATGTGTTACTGGATTTTTAGTAAAGTAAATTATGTTTTTACCATTATCCAAGCATAACATTGATGTTTGAATTTAAAGGCCAATTCTGCACAAGTATGCAAATGAAGATGTGACACTCGGGTCATGGTTCATCGGTCTTGAAGTTGAGCAAATCGATGACCGCAATTTCTGTTGTGGGACTCCTCCAGGTAAAAAAGTATTTTCACGTACAAATATGTAACTCAAACTTGAGCTTTTCTCATGTCCCTATATATGGTTTTGTCCAAAAGACTGTGAAGCGAAGGCAGAGTCGGGAGAAGTGTGTGTGGCGTCATTTGACTGGAAGTGTAGTGGAGTATGCAACTCAGTAGATAGAATGTGGATGGTCCATGCGATGTGTAGCGAAGGAGAGAAAGATGTGTGGAATGCGAATGTAAAACTCTCTTAGATTAGAGAAAGAGATCATAGGAGATGAACAATTTTGTCGGGGGACAACAAAATTGTCAAAATAGCTTACTGGACAGAAGCTGTGTTTGGGGGGGGGGGNNNNGGGGGGGGGGGGAACTTATTCAGTGTTTTCTGTTTGTTTGTGGAAATTTTGCAATAGAAATAAGAGACTCTATAGATACATGTGGGAAAAACTGTCTGTTATAAAATACTCTCGCTCAGTTCGAAAAAGAAAGATTTTTAGTGTGTTCACACATATTATTATTATTTAAACTAGGATGCAAATCCGCATATTGCCGCATGGGTATTCGAGTGCTAAATTTGATATTTCAATATTTTCAAGTATTCACTTGTATTTTTTCGTTTTAAATAATTATATATTTATAACAGTCATGAATATAAAATTATAAATAATGATTGATGTTAAACTTTTAAATATTTTTTTGTAGTTTAAAACATAAAGTATTAAATAATAACAACCCCTTTTTTTTCGTCCAAACGGTTTAAGAAGGCCGAAATACTTTTCACAACCACCTATATTAGTAATAAGGGTATTAGGCTGCACCAAAAGTTGATTGCAATGTAACACACGAGAACCAAAAGAGATATAGGACTTAGAGTAGTTTACACGTTGGCCAGACATTGCTACGTAACCATCAAAGATGTAAGTGAGGTTGCGGCTTTCCCTACCATTAACCTTGGCGTATACCTTTAAATGGAGTTATGAAGCCATGAAGCGAACCATTAATCGGAACCGAATAACTAATAGACCAAAACACACAACATAATCCAGTTCGTCCAAAAATGATGAAAAGCCAAGAGAGGCCTATGGTCAAATGCCACCGGTTTCAAAAAACATGTGACAGAAGTGGGGATGAGGCTGACCCAATCTGGTGTTGTCATAGCCTTATCCAAGCAACATTGAATATTATATTTAATGCGAATACACATGTGTGTAGTTATACACTCACCATACCATGAGAACAAATTTCCAACATGTTTTAAACTGCCTAGGTTTGAGGCCCATCTTAGTTCATGTTGCATGTTGACATGTTGTTTACAAAAACAAAAACAAAACAGCTGCGCACAATCTCAACATAACATAGTAATCATAATTTTATATGATCAACGATGGAGCGACCAATTTTTTTTTCTTTCGTCCAAATTGTTCAGGAAGGCTGAGATACTTCCATAACCATCTATATTAGTAATACTGGTTTTATGTTGCACCAAAATTTTGATTGGAATGGAACACACGAGAACCAAAATAGATAGCGGACTTTGAGTAGTTTACACATGGGTCAGACATCACTCCTTAAACGTCAAGGCTGTGAATGAGGTTGCGACTTTCCCTACAATTAGCTTACAAAAGATAAAAAAATCATCGGCAAAGAAGATATCCGTTACCAGAGGTCCGCCATTGCTGATAAATAAATTCGTAAGTTTATTGGAATCTTGATCAAGGACAAGCTTCTGAGATAGAACTTCAACACATAAAAGGAATAGGTACTGAAACGAAGGATCTCCTTGGTGTAGACCTGTATATGGAGTGATGAATCCATGAGATGAACCATTAAACTGAACCAAATAACTAATAGACCGAACACACAACATAATCCAGTTTGTCCAAATAAATGAAAAGCCAAGAGAGGTCTATGGTCAGATGCCACCGGTTCCAAAACACATGTCTCAGAAGTGGGGATGAGATTGAGCCAATCTGGTGGTGTTTTATCCAAGCAACATTGAATAGTCTCTTTAATGCGAGTAGACGTGTTTATGTAGTTATACGACTCACCAGACCATGAGAAATAATTTCCTAAATGTTTTAAACCGCCTGGGTTGGAGAAATCCGAGATACTTTCCACAACCATCTATATTAGTAATACGAGTATTACGCTGCACCAAAAAGTGGTTAGACTATAACACACGGGTACCTAGTGAGATAGATAACTTATAGCAGTTTACACATTGGCTAGTCATCCATGCTTCGAAGCATCAAGGATATGAGTGAGGTTGCAGTTTTCCTTACCATTAGCTTACATAAAAATAAAGAATCATCGGCAAAGAAGATGTGTATTACCCAAGATCTGCCATGGCTGATAGATAAACCCGTAAGTTTATTAGGATCTTAGGCAAGGACAAGCTTCTGAGATAGAATTTCAGCACATACAAGGAACACGTACAAAGACAAAGGATCTCCTTGACGTAGACCTTTATGCTGCATGTTGTTGATGTAAAAAAATAAACAGTTGCGAAAAATCTCAACATAACATAATAATCATAATTTTACTTGATCAATGATGGAGTGAAACATTTTGTTTTTTCTGTCCAACTGCTTATGAAGCCCGAGATACTTTTCACAACCACATATATTAGTAATACGAGTGTTACGTTGCACCAAAATTTGACTGGAGTGGAACACACGAGAATAAAAAAAGATAGAGGACTTAGAGTAGTTTACACATTTGGCAAGACATCGCTCCGTAAGCGTCAAAGATGTGAGTGAGGTTGCGGATTTCCCTACCATTAATAAACAGTTGTAAACAATCTTAACATACAATGATGAAGCAAACCATTTTTTTTTATTCATCCCAACTGTTTATGAAGGCCGAGATACTTTCCATAACAAGTAATACGGGTATTACGCTGCACCAAAAGCTGATTGGAATGGAACACACGAGAACCACAATAGATAGAGGACTTAGAGTAGTTTACAAATTGGCCAGACATCGCGATGTAAGCGTCAAGGATGTGAGTGAGATTGCGGCTTTCCTACCATTAACTTACAAAAAAATAAAAAATCATCGGCAAAAAAGATATGCGTTACCCGAGGTCCGCCATTGCTGATAGATAAACCCTTAAGTTTATTGGAATCTTGAGCAAGGACAAGCTTTAGAGATAGAATTTTGGCACATAAAAAAGAATACGTACGGAGACAAATGATCTCCTTGGCGTAGACCTTTATATGGAGTGATGAATCCATGAGGCGAATTATTAATTTGAACCGAATAACTAACATACCCAACACATATCATCTTCCAATTCGTCCAAATCGATGAAAAGCCACAAGAGGCCTATGGTCAGACGCCACCAGTTCCAAAAAACATGTCTCAGAAGTGGGAATGAGGTTGAGCCAATTTGGTGTTTTCAAAGCCTTATCCAAGCAACATTGAATAGTCTCTGTAATGCAAGTACATGTATAGTTATACACTCACCAGACCATGAAAAATGATTTCCGACATCTTGCATGTTTTTGGGAAAAAGAAAAAAAACAATTGATAACATAGTAATCATAATTTTACATGATATATGATGGAGCAAAACATTTTTTTTCTTTCGTCCAAACTGTTCAGGAGGCCCGAGATACTCTCCACAACCACATATATTAGTAATACGGGTGTTACGCTGCACAAAAAGTTGATTAGAATGGAACACACGAACCAAAAGAGATAGAGGACCTAAAGTAGTTTACAGATTGGCAATACATCGTTCTGTAAGTGTCAAGGATGTGAGTGAGGTTGCAGCTTTCCCTACCATTAATACATGTTGCATGATGTTGACAAAAAAAGCAACTAATCTCAACATAACATAGTAGTCATCCCACAACCACATATTAGTAATACAGGTATTACGTTCCACCAAAAGTTGTTTGGAATGGAAAACACGAGAACCACAATAAATAGAGGACTAAGAGTAGTCTACAAATTGGTCAACCATCACTCCGTAAGCGTCAAGGATGTAAGTGAGTTTGCGGCTTCCTACCATTAGCTTACCAAAAATAAAGAATCATCTGCAACGAAGATATGCATTACCTGAGGTCCGCCATTGCTGATAGAAAAATCCGTAAGTTCATTGGAATCTTGAGCAAGGATAATTGATCATTCTTCTTCACTTACTTTGTCTCTTCCTTCTCTTCTCTTCAGTAGAGAAATCAACACTTTAACATGCCTAAAATAAAAAATAAAAATCATGCCTAAAAAAGAAGAAGGGTTTTTTTTACTAAAGGTAAAAATAATTTGGGATTACAATTACTGGATTTCGTGAAGAGGGTGGATGTACAACAGATTGGATTTATATACTGGAAGTTTCACAGAAGAATTTAAAGTAGGGGTCGATGGTTATTTAGAGTTTGCAAGTCATCAGCCATATGCACATGATTATAACGGTAAGTTTCACTGTCCTTGTATCAAATGTAAAAAACAGGGAAGAACACTGTCAGCGAGCAAAGTTGCGAACCATCCGTTTACTAAAGAATTTATGCGTGGTTATTATATTTGTTATCAGCACGAAGAGGAATTAGATATTGATTTAGGAACTAGTCAGGGGGGAAGTGGTAGTATAAATTTTGATGGAAATCAAGGGGTTGGTGAAGTGTATGAAGAAGGGGAAAGATATGTGATACACAAATGTTTACCCTATGAATTTATAACTGCAATTGCACAACAAATGTAGCTATAGTATTTAAGGATCGAATCCCACAAAGACCG
>OVAP01004413.1:0-14647 GCA_900406295.1 Aurinia saxatilis | reverse complement strand
ATATATATATATATATATATATATATATATATATATAACTAGTGGATTGTTTTATAAAAGACATAAACGTCTTACCAACGACTTTTTTTTTTTCATTTCATTTCATTTTCAAATATTTAAAAGTATTATCCTCAAGTTACTCTCAATTCAGTGTATACAAGTTTGATCTTCCACAGAAAATTTTACTTTTAAGTTTAGTCACTTTCGTGGTATAATTCTTTAGCTGCATTTATTGTGGTAGTTGGAGCCTGTGTTTTTATTTTGTGAGTCCACCCAAATTTTGTAAAGTTTTATGACAGAAAGAAAAAAAAGTGATTAATGCATAAAACATGGATGCAAGAAAGGTGATTATGTTTAACGTTTAAAACCTTTAGTCTACATATATTGTACTATGAATTGATTTGATTAACACCCTTATTCTTATATGATCGCGCAAGACTAAAAAAAAGTGATTAATGCGTTCTGTCGTTCGATGTACCTCAAATCCTGACCGCACTTTGTGGTGTTTGAAGGATGAGATTTTTAAGCCAAGTTTTAACACAGCAAAGACACGAGATATTCTATGCCCTCCAAACATCAATGTTGATTGGTCCAAAGGAATTTGGTTTACTCATCATACACCCAAATTCTCTTTTTGTGCTTGGCTCGCAATGCATAATCGCCTCTCCACCGGAGATCGTATGCTACAATGGGGACAGCAAGTATCTTCGAACTGCGTTCTTTGCCAAGGCGTACTGGAGACTAGAGATCATTTATTTTTCTCTTGTTCTTACATTGGTCGAGTATGGAAGCATTTAGTCCATGGTCTCATGGGTCAAGATTTCACCATGGTTTGGGCGGAGCTGATACAAGCTTTAACATGTGGGGGACGAGATAAGGTGAAGACATCCCTCTTTAGGTATGTGTTCCAAGCTTCTATCCACTCCATATAGCGAGAAAGAAATACGAGACGACATGGAGAACAACCGATAGGGTGGGAAAACCTTGTTCAGCAAATTGACAAGATGGTGCGTAACCGTTTGTGCTCGCTTCGTATGGTAGAAGATACCAAGTTGGAGGAAGGCCTTCAAATTTGGTTCTCCATACGCGAATGGACTAGAGACTCACGTCTTTGATTTTGTTCCTGATGTTTATTAAAAGCTTTTAAATTCAGCTATGTAAGCATGTAAAATATGCCAACAATTTTTTTCTTTAAAATCTAATTTGACATAATTTCAAAAAAAATAATAATAAATGATTGCGCAAGAGCAAAAAAAAAAACTTAGACTTTGATTAACAATAACCACAAGAATAGTTTGTCGTTAGATGTATGAAATTCCTCAAAACAAAAACACTAAAGAAGGAAAGCACATATATAGAACACTTGATCGCCATAACAAATCTTGACGGTAACAATTTTAGAAGCATTTCTTGTGAACAATCGACGGGCCATATTCGTCATACTCAGCCTTAGTGATCCACATCTGCATATGTATACATACATCACAACTTTACATCATAACCACTTCAAAACCCACATTATACTCACTTAAAAACCATATTATATAACCAAAGTATTGGTGGCCTAGTGGCCGTAGTGCAAAGGGGTACTGATGGTTTTTAAAAAAATATGAATTTCAAAAGACTGATTCTGAATACTAGGGGAGATTATAAGTCGAAGAACCAGAACTCATTTCAGTGTATCAAAAACAAAAAAAAACATATTTAAAATTATCTTATATTTTACCTGTTGAAAACTGTCCAGAGAAGTCAAAACGGCGCCTCCCAACCAAACACTATACTTTCTCTCCGGAGGAGCTACGACTCTAACCCTCATACTAGCTGGTGCAAGCGCATTGATATCTTTGGTCATCCTATGGTTAATCCCAGGGAACATCGTCGAGCCACCACTCAGTACAATATTTCCGTACAAATCTCTCCTTATATCAACATCACACTTCATGATCGAATTGTACGTGGTCTCGTGAATACCAGAAGTTTCCATTCCGATCAAAGAAGGCTGGTAAAGAACCTCAGGGCACCTGAATCTCTCAGCGCCTATTGTGATCACTTGACCATCAGGCATCTCGTAGGTTTTTTCGACTGACGAGCTTGCGTTAGCCTTCTCCATTTCATGCTCGTAATCAAGAGCTATGTAACATAGTTTCTCTTTGATGTCTCGGACTATCTCACGTTCGGCTGTTGTGGTGAATGTGTAGCCACGTTCGGTCATGATTTTCATGAGGTAGTCCGTTAGGTCACGGCCTGCTAGGTCTAGACGCAAGATCGCGTGTGGAAGCGCATAACCTTCATAGATTGGAACCGTATGACTCACACCATCTCCCGAATCCAACACAATACCTAAACACACATAATTTTAACACATTAATAAGGATTCTTTATTTTAAATGCAATTTGACTCGTTTCCGGGAGTGATGGTTTAGTGGACTTATATTGAGATATAATTTTCATACATCTTAACAACTTACCACATGCCACTAGAAGGTCACTTCATTATAATATTTTATATTTTACGTTGGTTTTATAATGTCTCCATTATATTTTAATAAGGCTTGTAGAAATTTTAATTGCCATTTTCAGAGTGCTCTTTACTAAAGTTGTATTAGTATAGTTGGTATGATTTGAGCCAAATCCAATGCTACTTCCACTTAAATTAACACAAACACAAAAAAGGTTATAACATATTTTGAAATTGTAAACTTAAAGCTTTGGGCTTACCTGTGGTACGACCACTGGCATAGAGAGAGAGAACGGCTTGAATGGCAACATACATACAAGGAACATCAAAGGTCTCAAACATGATCTGAGCCATCTTCTCCCGATTGGCCTTTGGGTTTAGAGGAGCCTCGGTGAGAAGTATAGGGTGTTCTTCAGGAGCCACACGCAGCTCGTTGTAGAAAGTATGGTACCAAATCTTTTCCATGTCATCCCAATTGTTAACAATACCATGCTCGATTGGATATTTTAGACTAAGAATGCCTCTCTTCGCTTGAGCTTCGTCTCCCACAAAGTAATCCTTTTCAGTCATTCCATGCATCACTCCCCTGTGTCGAGGGCAACCCACGATGCTTGGAAACATAGCCGTTGGCCCATCCTCTCCAGCATATCCCGCCTTCAAAATGTTTAACCAATTATGACATGTACTATCCTTATATAATTTACTATATATTGAGAAAAGACATTTGTTACTGACAAATGTTTGGTCGTTTTTTTTTCCATTTTGCAAAATGTTTTATGAACAAAAAGTGAAAATAGTTTATATATAAAAAATGTGTTAGTTTTTGCCCATGCATGCAAACACATCTTTAAAGAGTGTTTTAATCTGCTCCTTACCTTGACCATTCCGGTTCCATTGTCACACACGATAGGCTGGTATTCCTCGTCGTCCATAATCTAAAGTATAACAATGTTTTAACAAAAAATTTAAACAGAATCATCGTACGTAAAGAAGTTCTAACGCAGCAAACCAAAAATTAAATCATAAACACTTGGGGACGAACATATACATCAAGTTAACTGGAACTCTGCTCTAAGTCTAGCTCAAAACAATCTGTAATCTTTTAAAACGCACCATGTAAAACAGTTTTTTTTTGTTTGAATACAATTTAACATTCTTTCAAAAAAAAAAAAAAAAAGCAGAGGTCGTGTACAGAGATCATTCAGATTCCTATCGATTTATACCTTATATATGAATCTTGTTTTTAAGGTCATGAGAGACCATATATCATATAATTTATCGAAAAATTAACATAACATATTTCATGGAATTCCATCTTATAACTATTGTTTGATACTATATATACATTCACGACCTCTGCATTCTGATTACTATATATTTAGTAAAGACTATCAGATCGAAGAAGACCAATCATTCTCTTACTTTACGTTTCAATGCTGTTGTGTATCTTTGTGTTCTTCTTCTGTTTCCTTCGCTCTTCTCACCAACATAAATAATCTTACCACTTTGTTTTTTTTATAAAGATCATGGAAAATCGCCCTCACACTAGATTAAGTCTTCTAAATAATAAAAATTGTTAATGAGTATAGTTTTGTCTGATTTTGTTACTTCATTGGGAGCCATATATCTACCTTAACTTATCATATACCATCAATTTCATAACTATTATTTTATCTTTTAAAAACTAAATTGTAGCTTTAATTTAATTTACTGAAAACATTACTAATTTTAAACGAACATACTTATGATACATGAACAACACATATCTTATTTTTGATCTTGATTAATAATGATGTAACATGTGTAATCTAAAAACCACCAAACCATGTATAATGTGTGATAATTTATTTTTAATGATGTTATCAATTTATTTAGTATATTTGTTTCTAGCTACATACATATGTAATGTATAGGAGAAAATCTTCATTACAATTATTTCACTATTAATGATTTATAATACTTATTTTTAGTAAATAGTAGGTATAATTAATGTTGTTAAGTTTCATGGGCTTCTAATTGAAATACCGATTGAAAATTACTGGATAGACACAATTTACTTATATATTAGTCTAGTCTTTTATTGAGATCTTTCTCCACACGCCCCATATGGTCCGTATAGCCATTAATCTCGGCAAAATTCATCACATTCCTTCGAGACAATGCTCTTCTAGCAATCTTGACGTTCTCTTGGACCATTAATCAAGGGGGGGGGGGGATCTGACCACTTTTCAGGCAGAACTAATGGGAATAAGTGTATTGGACTCATAACATGTTAAATTTCATAGACTTCAAACCAAATGATAATAATAATTAATGGAGAGACCTAAGGATAATCTTTATGTTAGATCTTTCTCCATAAATTTAAATCAATAAAAAAAAATCATGCCTCGAAAGGGTAGCTCATACTTAAATATCAGCAAGTTTTAACCTAAATTACAACTATCATGGCTCAGCCTCAAATAAATAAAATTAATATATTTGCTAATAATATAGAATACTTAGATCACATAACAATTTTTTATATATTATTTGAAAAGCACAAAAATTCTAAAATTCCATGTGTCATTTGTAGAGTCATGTCATTTAAGTTAACCAGTTAGAACATTTTAAGTTTTAAATATCTAATTATGAAATATCTACAAATCTCGTTAAATATCTAATTACAAAATATATTGATGCAGTTTGGAAAGCAGACTTAGAACCTACTAATCCTCCAAGACCTGAAATGATTTGCGAGATGTAGAAATCCACTCGGATTCTCAAACTATGATCAAGCTAATCAACACAAAGGAGTGACAATTATGCCTACTAGTTTACTTATTCAACGAAAAAAAATATATGTATTTGGAGGGTGAGAGGCAGCTAAATATATATGTATCGGGCTGAGATAGTGAGATGTTTAACACAAAGGCCAAAACTTGAGAGGTAAAGTCCTGGTGAGGTACGTCTCACTTTGATTTAAAAAAATGGTGAAGTTTGAATCATATGTATAACTAAGATATATATAAATATGGTGAAGTTTTCTTCTTTTAGCATGAAAGAAAGAACAAAGCACAAATTGATCACCATAGCAAATCTTGAATTCTAAATATAGTATGCTGAAAGATTTAACTAGAAGCACTTCCTGTGAACAATTGCCCCTCCATGTTCGTCATACTCATCCTTAGTGATCCACATCTGTAATATAGACATCACAACTTTAGATTATAGAATAAGCTCACACACATTAATCTAAAAACCATATTATATAACATATTATCTTATTTACCTGTTGAAATGTGGATAGAGAAGTCAGAATGGAGCCTCCAACCCAAACACTATACTTTCTCTCCGCAGGAGCCACAACTTTAACCCTCATACTAGCCGGTGCAAGCGCACTGATCTCTTTGGTCATCCTATGATCAATCCCAGGGAACATCGTCGAGCCACCACTCAGTACAATATTTGAATACAAATCCCTCCTTATATCAACATCACACTTCATGATCGAATTGTAGGTCGTCTCGTGGATACCAGAAGTCTCCATTCCGACTAAAGAAGGCTGGTAAAGAACCTCAGGGCACCTGAATCTCTCGGCTCCTATCGTGATCACTTGACCATCAGGAAGCTCGTAGGTTCTTTCGATTGAAGAGCTTGTATTAGCCTTGTCCATTTCATGCTCGTAGTCAACAGCTATGTAACATAGTTTCTCTTTGATGTCTCGGACTATCTCACGTTCAGCTGTTGTGGTGTATGTGTAGCCACGTTCGGTCATGATTTTCATGAGATAGTCCGTTAGGTCACGGCCTGCTAGGTCTAGACGCAAGATCGCGTGTGGAAGGGCGTAACCTTCATAGATTGGAACCGTGTGGCTTACACCATCCCCTGAATCCAACACAATGCCTAAACACCCAGAAGCGTAACACATTAATAAAGATTTTTTTTATTTAATGCAGTTTCTGTTTTGAGTTGTTTTTTCATTTGAAAAAGATTCAAAATATTAAGAGCATATAAAAAAACCATATAAATGTAATAAACACTAGCTTTTTTTTTTTTAACACTATTTATTGTATTGAATTATAAAGGACTTGAGTTTGGGGTGGAAAAGCCCGAAGGCCCACGAAAAACAACAAGGAAAAAAGGAAAAAAAAACAGAGTACAAGAAGGAGAGGGAAACAGAGCATTGCGTATGTGTTTGTCATTGGACTTCGATTTGAATTTTGTCACGGAGCCAGATAGGAGCCTCTCTAGCTATATAGGACTGGTACCTCTTCTCCTTTGTAACACTGGTCGCCAGAGCAGAAGCGACCTCATTAGACGACGGGGGAGCAAGTTCAATTTTCCAATCTTGTAGTTGATGCAGTAGTTGGTTTATATCCAAAATCACCTGGGAGAAGCGAGGGAACTGACTAGGGACTTTTAGCATCAGCGGCAGCTGTTCTGACGACGTTTCAAAAATGACTTTTTGATAACGGAGGTTTAAGACACTTTCCACAGCCCACCAAAGGCTGAGGAGGGAGGCTTCCATCGTGGAGAGGATGCTAGAGAAAGACCGACGTCCATGGTGTCCAACAAGACCTTGAGCATCGCGTGTCACCCAAGAGGCGCCACAGTTGACCAGCGGGGTGTTCCAAGACGATGCCAAGTTACATTTTGTCCATGGCCAAGGCGGCTTTGTCCATGTGGTCTGGTGTTGTGGCCTGATGTCCGGCTGGACCTGTGCCGGCTTCGAGTGAGCTTGTATTGTCATCCATATCTCAGCATCTTCAAGAGCGCGTGATAAAATATTGTGTTCCGTTAAGAGTTTTTGTTCGAAGATGAAGTTGTTTCTAGCCTTCCAGATATGCCACATGATCCAGGGGATAGCTTGTCGAGCATTCTGTGGGACAGTGTTGTCGTGTCTGCAGCGGAAAAGATGGAAAACATTAAGGAAAGCTGAGGTGGGGGAGAAACCTGCAGGTGGGACAGGTATCCCGGCTTTAGTCCAAACGCGTAATGCCGAGGGGCACGCGAAGAGCGTATGGCATATAGTTTCAACAGGGAAGTCACAAAAGGAGCATCTCGGGTTGACGTCGATGTGCCTACTTTGTAATCTTTCTTTCACAGCTAAGGCCCCGGACAAAGTCCTCCAAAGGAAGTGGCGGATTTTAGGGGCTGTGGGAAGTTTCCATAGGCGTGTCCAAACAGACTTCTCAAGCGGGGAAACAGGTGTGTGTTGACCCATGTGAAGATCAGGCAGTAGTTCAAAGAGTTTATAGCAACTCTTGACCGAGAAAACACCAGTTGGGGTGAGACTCCAAATTTGTGAGTCTGCGAATCGAGTAGCCACTCGTTGTCTCAGTATAAAGTCAGCATCACCTGGAACAAAGAGACGACGAATTTCTGTGTTGTTCCAGGAACCTTCAAGGATTAAATCCGATACTAGCATAGTATCTATTTGCTCAACACCAGGGTTCGCCTTCGGGGGACGAGGGATCCCATCAAAGATCCAATTTGAATGCCACACATTCGTATTTTGCCCATCCCCAATCTGCTTCACCAGACCACGCGACATGATATTACGTCCGTGTAGGATACTACGCCATGCATAAGACGGCCTTTTGCCTGCGGAAGCATAAAGGAAGGAACCATTCTTGAAATAAACACTAGCTAACATAAACAATAAAGATCCTAATGCCCATATGATGGGCTATATCATATAGCCTATTCAAGCAAAATTTCAAAGATTAGATAGTCATATTCACTAAAATTAATACATTGCCAACAAACTCCAAGTACATATAAACATATATGATGAAGTTGCAAGTGAATATATTTCTACTGTCTCCTAACAAATCACGTTTAGAAATGCTTGTTACCATTTTGCAAATTACCACATCTAATCTTACTTTGTAGCTAAGATACTCAATTTTAATTATATGTCCAAATATTTGACTAAATTCCTCTTTACTAAAGTTGTATATAATTTGTACAATGTGCGTAAATCATCTGCGCTATTTTTACCTTAAATTAACAAAATTATAATTCTCTAACAAATTTAAATTTTTTCCAGCTTACCTTTTTGCATGCATGAATTTGGCTATTGGACCGACAAATTGTGATTTAAATGGTTGATAAAAAAAAATTTACCTGTAGTACGACCACTGGCATAGAGAGAGAGAACGGCTTGGATGGCAACATACATACAAGGAACATCAAAGGTCTCAAACATGATCTGAGTCATCTTCTCCCGATTGGCTTTTGGGTTTAGAGGAGCCTCGGTGAGAAGTATAGGGTGGTCTTCAGGAGCCACACGCAGCTCGTTGTAGTAAGTATGGTACCAGATCTTTTCCATGTCATCCCAGTTGTTAACAATACCATGCTCGATTGGATATTTAAGACTAAGAATACCTCTCTTGGCTTGTGCTTCATCTCCCACAAAGGATTCTTTCCCATCCACATTAAGCATCACTCCCGTGTGTCGAGGACGACCCACCATGCTTGGAAACACAGATCTTGGCGCATCGTCTCCAGCAAATCCCGCCTTTAAAATGTTTTACCAATCATTACATATATATTCAATTTTTTTTTGTAGTAGTATCTATTGTTTATATGCGTTTATGTTTACATACACGAGTGTTTTGGTTGTGTTTTCACTTTGCAAAATATACTTATGAAAAATTAAATATAAAAGCTGCAATTCATTTTTCCATGCAAACGCATTCGTAAAGTCTAAAAAGAGTGTTTTAATATCCTCCTGACCTTGACCATTCCAGTTCCATTGTCACACACGACAGGCGCGATGTCCTCCGACATTATCTTAAATAAACATATAAAATACTGTTAATATTATTTAGCAAAAAAAATAGAAAGAGAAGTTAATATTAAGCTCATGAGAGACCATATATACATCATATATTAAAACTAATTGGCAATACGTATACATATATTAATCTATGTTCTTTATATATTATTGTAAGTCTGATTTCACATCCGATATGAGATTCAAAAACAGTTCCTCTACAAGTGAATTTGGAGATACATGAACGAAGAAAGGACCATAAGATCGAAGACAAACAATCGTTCTCTTACTTTCTGTTTCAAAGCTGTTGTGTATGTATCTTTGTGTTCTTTCTTTTGTTTCCTTCTCTCGTCTCACCACAAGAAATAAAATAATCCTACCACTTTGCTTCTTTTATAGAGGTCATGGAGAATGGTTCAACACTAGATTAAGTCTTCTAAATAAATACAAAAAATATAATTTTCTTTTTGTTCTGAATTTTTTTTTTGTGTACCTTTTTCTTATTCTTGATAAAGCAAAATATATATATATATATAAACAAAACTGAAATGAGAGTAACTGTCCCTGATTTTTGTTACTTCATGTGGAGCCATGTCTAGCTACCTTCACTTATCCTTAACCATCAATTTCATAAAATATTATTTTTCTTCGAAAAACTAGATTAGCTTTAATTTATTGAAAACATTAATCATTTAAACCCAAATATACGTATACTACATGAATATCACATTTCTTTTTTTAACCTTAATTAATCATAAGGATGTGACATGTGTAATCATCAAACCAAGTATATATATAAGATGTGATAATTTAGTTAATTTCTTTGTAATGATGATTTCATTTTATTCAATTTATTTGTTTCCAGCTACATACATATGTAAATATCTAATAAGAGAAAATATTCATTAATCTTATTTCACTATTAATGGTTTACAATATTTTTAAAAATAATATATATTAGATATATTGTTATAAAATAAAATCAAAGTATGTCTGCAAAGGGTAGCTCATAATTTATCATACCCATCATCACCAATATTCATATATATGAAATCCGGCCCTTAAAACAGTTTATTTCAAGAAAACAAAAACACTAAAGAAAGAACGCTCATCACCACAACGGAACTTAGAAGCATTTCATGTTAACAATCCTCGCTCCATGGTCTTCATACTCAGCCTTGGTTATCATGATCTGCATACATAGACAAAACCATAAACAACCCCAAGGACCTCACATTAAACGTCAGAAAAAAAAAACATAATACTATATTGTATCTGATTTAATTTACCTGCTCAAAAGAGCTTAGAGACGCCATAATGGAGCCTCCAATCCAAGCACTACACTTTTCCTTAGGAGCCACAGCTTTAACTTCTACATCATTTGGTGCAAGCACAGTGATCTCTTTGGTCATCCTTTCAGCAATTCCAGGGAACATCGTTGCCTCACCAGCCACCACAATGTTTTTATACAAATCATTCCTTATGTCAACATCACTCGCCAAGATCGATCTGTGAACCACCTCGTGAATACCAGCAGTTTCTTCTTTCCCAGCCAAAGATGGCTGGAAAAGAGCCTCGGGGCACTTGAATCTCTCGGGTCCTAAGAATACATGACCATCAGGAAGCTCATAGCTTCTATAGTATTCGACGCTCGTTTTACACTTCACCAATTGTTCCTCGTAGTCAAGAGCTACATAACAGATTTTCTCTTTGATATCTTGGATTAGCTCACGTTCTGCAGACGAGCATGTGTACCTACCTTTGGTCATGAGGTTTATGAGGTATTCTGTTAGGTCACGGCCTACTACGTTAAGACGCTTGATCCCATCATGTTTGATACGACCTTCGTAGACTGGAACTACCGGACTCACACCATCTCCTATCTCCATGACAACACCTAGACATGAAGAAAATTAATAATGCATAATTGTTGAATTGTTTTTAACAAAAAAAAAAAAAAAATTGAAGACTATATATCAACAATTTTTTGGGTTTTGACCATAATGACCTATCCTGGTTTAAATAAGAATGTACAAGGAAAAATTGATAATGACATTATAGAATATAGAACACTTTCATACTATCTGCGTTTAATGATGTACTATACCAACCATATCCACTACCACATAAACTATGAAAGTCTAAGCTTACAAACTAATAAAACTTTAGGTTCTCTAACGATATTTCGAATCTTGAAACATTACATGCATGTAGTTACTTACCTGTGGTACGACCAGTAGAATAGAGATGGAGAGGTGGTTGAGCGGCAAGGTACATGGCAGGGGTACCAAATTTCTCAAACATAATTTGAGTCAGCTTTTCACGATGGGGTAATGGGTGTAGAGTAGACTCAGTGAGAAGCACAGGGTGTTCTATAGGAGCCACATGCAGCGCGCTGTAGAAAGTATGGTGCCAAATCTTTTCCATGTCATCCCAGTTGTTAATGAGATTATCCTCGATTGGGTATTGAAGATTAAGACGATCTCTCTTGGCTTGAGCTTGGTTTCCCACATAATATTCCTTATTTAATCCAGAGTTCACCTCCTTAGGACGACCCACGATACTTGGAAACACAGCAATTGGTGCATCATCTCCAGCAAATCCCGCCTTCAAAATGTTCCACCAAATCATTAGGTTTGATCATGATCATTTGTTTGTGTTTGTGTTTATATTCAGTATGTATTTTTCTAAATCTCTAGAAAATTTGTTAGTAATAAAATTATATATGTGCTTGAAAGTCTTTAACTCAAGGCTAATTGCTAGAAAAAAACTAATCATTATGACTCTAATCGATGGGATTAGGAAACTAAATCACAAGATAAATAAAAAACGTCAAAGGCAAGTTTTTTTTTTTTTTGCATCTGCGTGTGTTTGCATTTTACAAAATATTTTATATTTCAAAACTCTTTTTGTTTTCTTTGTTGGTTTCATAAAACACAGTGGAAATATGTAAACTGTATTTAAGACTAGGTTACATGGAAACTTCATCTAAATCTATTTCCTCTATGGAAACTTTTCAGAATAAAATTTTTCTAAAAACACGGTAAAAAAATTTTGAAAGCAGGTTTCAAGACATTCGGGTTTTATGCAAATAATTAAAATTTTAAAATGATGTTGGTATATAGGGATATTTATACTAAGACCAATAAGGGTGCATATGCCCCCATTAATTTTGTCATAATTATCATTTTGTAATATCACAACTTTTCTTAAGCAAAATGAAATGAATTTGACATGCTAAATAGATTTGTTTTAACTTTTTACTGATTTTGTTAAGAATGTGTGCCCATTAAAATTTTTTGCCTAGATCTACCCGGCCATGATGATATAGATCTTTAACTTTAATATGGTTTGATGCTAAATGTTTTATGATATATATGAGTATATATGTACACACATTTGAAAAATGTTTTCATCATTTTATTTCAAAGCTTTTCTATATGCCTTTTCATGCAACTTATATTTAAAACAATCAAAGGGTTTAAAAATAAACAAAGAGTGTTCTTATACCTGGGCCATTCGAGTTCCATAATCACACACGATTGGCTGATTCTCCTCTAATCCCGCCATGATCTAAATCAATAAACGTATAACGTATTCTCACCCACAAGAATACGTTTCTCTTATATAGAGAGGCGTGGGATCCACATATTTTCCTACCAAATGTGACTTAACAAAGTTCCAAATTAATGCAAATATTTCCTTTGGCAAATTTTCTTATTTTTCATTACACATATATAAAAGGCTTCTTTGACCAAAAAAAGATGGAAACAAAATTAACCAGAGAAAAAGATAAAATGAAAGAAAGAATGTAACCCGAGAAATCTTATCTTGGATATAAATTAGCACATATCTTGTTTTATTCTTGACATATAATAATGTGACAGATGTCATATCATATTGTATAAAGGATATAATGTGATGATTTTAATTACTTTTTTCTTAGTTATTTTTTCAAGATTTAATTAAATTTTATTATATATATATATATATATATATATTATTTGATTGGTAAAATTCACGTAAGCATCCACCTGTACTGAATCTCGTTTGAGTATTTTACTTTTTTACGAAAGTCCATTAGAAAAGTGAAACATTAACTCAATAGTTTCATATACTCCTTGTGTTTCAAAATATAAGATAACGCATGAAAATTCATGAATTCTTTTTCGAAGAAAAATATTATTTAATAATTAGTTAAAACCGTAGTTCATATAATCCTAATTTCAAAAATTAAAAATGAAAAAGAATCCAATACTATTAAAATATGCACAAAACTTGTAAAACAACTTAAAATGATTTTGGAAAAGGAAACATAGGAAACATTTACTTAGAAATAGAATAATTAGTATTATTTCAAAAAATATATAGAGTAATATTGTTCATCAAGCTATTTTAGAGTGAAAAAAAAATCTTACAACATGACCAATTAATTTTGTACGGTTGTAATTTTATACTTAAATAATTTTATAAAACATTTTTATAAAATATTAATTTGATTAAGTTAATAAAATTAAATTGATATGTCCATTAAAAATTAACAAACATTTTTATACAAAAAGGTTATTTAATTTATAACAAAGCAAACTTAGAATGTTACAATTTTGATGACAACATTAGCTAATGTAATTTTAATTGACATGCTCTTACAATTTTAGGGAGTTGTTGTTCAAAATAAATTAATTGGATAGAGAATTTAGTTTTGATAAATAAATGGTGTTGCTTAATATTTATAATTAAAGATAATTGGAAATGTTGGTTTGGAATAAGCAAAAAAATGAAATAGTCGGTTAGGAAAGAGCGTAACTCTATTTTTAGAACCAAAAAAATAGAAAAATGAGTTGGTAAAAATCACTTACCAACATTCAAAATACTCAAAATCGAAAAAAAAAAAAAAAATCTAAAACCAATCCAAATCAAACAACCTAATTCCCCAATCCTTGAGTTGAGAGTCTAAGAGCATGATTATTGGTGAACCTTTAATGGTTCTTTCATTGGGAAAGAAGAAAAAAAATTATTCAAGTTTCTAAGAAACGTTTCAGTGGCTAGAGGCTTCACAGTCTATTATGAGACGACTCATAAGGTTTTTATTAATTTATTATTAAATTTATTATTTAAGAAATATTATAAAACTAAAAGAGGATTCCCGATAAAGATGCTCTAATAGCGAAAAGAAAACATGTACATTCTAATTTGGGAAAAAACCCAAAAAAATACACCAACTCAACAAAATTTACCAATTAAATACACAAACTTTTTTCGTTGCCATATTAATACACGAACTGAAATTATTTTCCGGATTAATACACAAACTCATTAATTTTGTACATTTTCATACACAAACTTTTGAAATTACAGTTTTGTCCTCAGTTTTATTCATCAAATTAATTTGTTCATAGATTTTGAATAAAATCCATAAATAAATATTT
>OVAP01004412.1:4291-14648 GCA_900406295.1 Aurinia saxatilis | reverse complement strand
CGATCGACACCCTCCTCTGTTTTTGCCATTTTTCTTCGTTTCCTTTTTTTGCTCCTCAAGCTTTCCATTTTGCTCCATAATTCTTCTAGATCCTTCCAAAGCTCCAAAACTTGTTCATGCACCTAAAATAACTCACTTGGACTCTAATAATAATATATAGACTCTAAAATATAAATAATTATATGTTTATTATAATAAAAACCAGTAAAATACGAGATATATCAACACGCAACTCATAATTCAAATTCCCATGTGGAGCTATAGGACATCGTGGAGCATCATAAAAAATCCATATATCATACCACACCTCGTTTCACTTCCAAAACCAATAATCTTTCACAAGCTAGGCAATAATAATTCCCTTCCAAAAAATATGCTTCGCCAAGCATAAGAAGGTCTAGTCCCAGTAGCCGCCAACAAAACATTATTATTAGGATAGTATCAACTCTTAAACACTCAAGCAAAGAGACTCTCCCGAAATTGATACAATCTTCAAGCTTGTTTAGCAAGCAATGCCTGGTTAAATCTCAAAAAATCTCTAAAGCCAAGACCACCTCACTCTTTTTTTAGACACATCTTCTATTTTTCTGCTTATTTTCCAATGAATCGAGAAATCAGATATCGCACTTGTCATTTTTTCACAAAGGTCCTTGGTTAACCAAAAAGAAGACATAGCATAGACTAGCATAGCCACGGCCACAAATTTTATCAAAACCTCCTTTCCCTCTTGTGAAAGACATTTTGCATACCACCCTCCTAACTCCCGTTGCAGCCTATATCGGACAATTGTTGTTTTGACCCACTAAAACATTTCGATAATCCAAGATATTTGTCAAGATCGCCTATATGTGGTTAAACTCCTTGATAATATACTTATGTCGTATTCTAAGATTCACCGACTTCTTATAAGAAATTATGACGAAAAAACTACATATTTAATTTATTCTATAAACAAATAATCCTTTAACTTTCAATTCACATTTCATAATCGAATAAATAATTTACTAAATATGTATAACCAGAGAGATTCAAATAGATTATTTCCACACATATCATTGTCATGTAATTTTTTTTTTTGAAAGAGTTTTTCTATTAAAAGCAAAGACAATTTACAAAGAAGTGCAAATAAATTGAATAACTCAATCAACATAACCGGAATTTAAACTGGATCGGTATAAAGAAGCAAAAAAACAATGGCTATAGGAAAACCATGTAATTTCTAACTTTTCTTTTGTTCGAAAAGATTGGTTTGTAGCATATATGGTAATGAAAATGTAACCAAAGGGTTTCAAATAAAATAGCATTTTTTACTCTATAAATCTCAGTGATTACAATATGCATCACATGCTATAGATGAGGAAACTTTATGTTAGCGTCTAATCACAAGAGAAGTCTTTAACGGAATTTAGATGATGTAACATTTTGCATATGTGCCTCTATTTGTTGGATTGGATCTTAAAGTTGTTTTGTTAGATTCGTGGTTGTTTCTTCTTAACACACTAGGCGTGTTTAGATATTAATTAATAATTTAATATTATCAAAACAGAGCACGTGGAAGGCATGGCTCACCATCTTTTGTAACTTTCACACGATGCATGCCTTTTCTTGTTCATTGGTCGGCTTAGTAACGAATTCCTTCAACTTTCATTTGCCATTTTCTAACTTAACATTTTCGAAGAATTAAATTTAATTTTTTTTTTGGTCTCAATCTAATTTTATTCAAAAGTAATTTGTTGCCCAACGATCTTACAACCTCAAAGTCACCAAACCAGTAGGTAGGTAATAGAACAAAAGATCAGAATCTAATTCGTACATTCTAACTCTAAGCACTGGCGAAGCCAACTCCGACCATTACAAGAAATATAGGATTGGTAACGATGGTCTCTTGTAACGCTAAGAGCAATGCTCGTAGCTGGCTGATTTGCTGATATTCCCACAATGCCAATAGTCGTCCCTGGACTCGAACGTAAGGCTGCAAACACCTTATTAAACAGTGCCCACAAAGAAGGAAAATGTGATGGATGCTTAAGGGCATCCAGAAGTTGATCACTAGATATCTCAAGTATGATAGGTGTAGGTCAATCATGCAATGAAGTACCCAAAGAGAGCCTTCAATCTCTGCGGCTAATTTTGATGAAGTGTTCGCAAAAGCATTGCGACCATGAAACAACGGTGTACCACTATTGTTACGAACAATCCAACCCGTTCCACTAAGCCGGTTAGGATGAACCTAAGAACTTGCTATATTACATTTAACATGGGGAGTAACTGGCTTTTTCCAAGACTCCGGAGCAACAGCAGACGCATGCCTGTGCTCTGATAAGTTAGATGTATTCCATTCCCTACCTTCATTTCTCGCCTGTTGAATAATGAAGTGCGATGTCACTGATTGTTGCTCAAACACCAACCCATTTTGCGCTTTCCAAATCTGCCACAATAACTATGGAGACGAAACGTCTGCGATGGCAGTATCTTGATTCATCAAGAAATGAAAATTAAGGAACACTGAATTCGCGGAAAAGCCATGTGGTGGAACTTGCAACCCAGATAACTCCCAAGCTTCCGCTGCCGTAAGGAAATGAAATAACATATGGCAAATAGTTTCATTAGCACCACCACATGCAGTACACATAGGGTCCATATTTAGGCCTTTGGATGTAAGTTGATCCCTGACGGCTAACGCCCCAACTAGACATCTCCATAGAAAGTGCTTGACTTTGGGGGCTGCCTTAATCTTCCATATTTTTCTCCACAAAACCTTTTCTAAGGGAGGTAATTGGTTGTCCCCCGCAATTGTTGAAGCCGTGAGCAATTTATAACCACTCTTTACAGAATATGATCCCGAAGGGGTGTAACCCCAAATAAACCCATCTCGAGACAGACGGGAAGGTCTAGTTCTCTTAATTATGGCTATATCCTTATCATAAAAAAGCTCATGGAGAAGGTTTTCATCCCAGACATCCGTGTCAGGAATTATCAAGTCAGCAACAGTGAGAGCCATGTCAAAAGTCTTTTGCCTTGGTAACGGAATTCGTGGAGCTAAATAAAAAATCCAACATTCGGAGAAGACCAAGGTTTGACGACCATCACCAATAGCTTTTACCAGCCCCCTCTTTAAGAAATCTCGTCCAAACATTATACTCCTCCAAGCATAAGAAGGACAATTGGGGAAGTAGCGATTTTTAAGGAGCCTAGACATCAAGGAATTTGGGTTGTCGAGCAAAATCCACCATTCTCTTTTGTCATACATAGTTTTTTCTAAGCCACCCACGAGATCTTCTTTTTGTTCTCCCCACTACTCCACCAATATTCCGTCATAGCACTTGTTAATTTTTTGCACAAATCCTTTGAGAGTCGAAAGCAAAACATAGCGTAGACGGGCAGAGCAAGTGCGATTGACTTCAACAAGATCTCTTTACCTCCTTGCGAAAGAGCCTTGCCAAACCAGCCATTTAGTCTGGACTTGAGGTTTTCATGGATAAATTAAAGAAATTTCCTTTTTAATCCACTGAAACACTCCGGAAGGCCTAAGTAAGTACCCTCCCCACCTTCCTTTGCAATCCCTAAGATCTGACGCAATGGTTCTTTACGATGCTCAGCAATTTGTTTCCCAAAGATTATTGATGATTTAGCGGGGTTAATCATTTGACCAGAAGCCACCCCATAAAGATTCAGGCACCGCATAATTTATGCATACTCATCAGTTGATGCCCTGCACATGAGCAGACTATCATCCGCAAAAAGCAGATGATGTACTGTCGGACCATTTTTCACCAATGAAATGCCATTTAATCGACCAGCCTTTTCCGACTGATTCAAGACATTAATCAAGGCCTCCGCCCTCAACACAAAAAGGAACGGTGAAAGAGGATCAGCTTGACGCAACCCTCTCTCTGGTTTAATGAACCCATGTGAATATCCATTTAAGAGCACAGAATAAGAGATTGACGTAATGCAAGCCATAATCCATTTCACCCAGGTAGCATCAAAACCAAATTTCCGCATAAGTTTCTCCAGGACGACCCACTGCACTCTATCGTAAGCTTTAGACATATCAGTTTTGATAGCCATGAAATCCTGACTAACAAAATCTTTAGTACGAAGAGCATGTGTAACCTCATGAGCAATCAATATGTTGTCCCTAATTAGGCGACCAGCCACAAAAGCTCCCTGAGTATACGAGACTAAATCCGGTAAAACCATTTTCAATTTATCGCAAAGGATTTTCGATATGATCTTGTAATGCACAGAACATAAGCTAATAGGCCTTAAATCTTTCATGTGAGTTGGCGCAGTGATCTTGGGTAGGAGACAAATGTTTGTATGGTTCCAATCAGCCGGTAATACACCCGAGACGAAAAATGCTGAAATTTCTCGTATAATTGAAGGACCAACAATGTTCCAAAAAAATTTATAAAAATTTTATTTTATTTTAAGTGTCGTTTTGCTTTTTCAATACAAATTTATTACTAAATTCCAGTTTTATCTCTATTTTAAAGTTTATTAATTACAAAAACTAAATAATATAACATATTAAATAGGGGTAAAACGGAAAATTTAATAATTTTCTTAATTTGAGTAAAATTTGTCAAAATAACACTCTTTAAAAAAGAGAAAGAGTATTTGACATTTGAGTATCAAAAGATAGTTAGATTCGGTGGGAACTGGATGCATTAGATTTAAATTCTAAACCCCATGTGAAACAAACTGCAGATATCTAAACGAGTTTTTAAGAAACAAAAATAGTTATTTTGTATGACCGAAGAAGATTCATGGCTAATGATCTATGGATAAACGTTTCGGAGCAAAATGTATATCTGGTTTTCCGAAATTGGGTTTCGATCCTCTTGTTTATATATTTAATTAATTTTTAAAAAACAGTAATTACAATAAAATTGCATAAGAAAAATATGTTTAGAAAATCTATTGGTCCGATATTTTTGTTCGTAGGCATTGAAACGTTTCTACCTTAGCCTAAGCAGCCCTTATGTGTGCCTATTCTATCCCTGCTCGTAATAACTTTTGAGTTAATATAAGTTGCAGTTTAAACAACAAAAAAGAGTCCGAATCAGTGACAAAGAAAAAAAGAGTTCAAATCAATAATTATAATGATTATTTTGTTTGTTATTACATCCCTTTAGCAAAACAACCATAAATAGAGTCTGGCTTGGGTAGAGTTTTTTCCTTTCAAATTTAAATGTAGTTAGTAGTTTATGTATCTTCAAGACTAAATGCATATTACAACTCTCATTTCAAAAAGTTAAAATTGACCTAAACTATTATATACAAGAATAAGACATTTTAAAAAAAAAGATTACTTGTGAATTTGTTTTAATTTTAACCAAACAATGGTAGCATAGTGGTAGAAATTGAATTTGTAATATAAAAATTAAACTTGTAATATAAAAAAAATTAAGAGAGATAAGAGAGAGAATATTCTCTCTTCTCTCTCTTCCCCAAAACTAGCTCACCCTAGTTTATCAACAAAGAAGCCTCCGTTTTGCTTTTTCGGTGACCTTTGTGGTCGCCAGAGAGGGCCCTCTTTCCTTTCATCGCTTTCTCATTCCTTCACCTCGCCGGGGTTCGTCGGAAAAGGTTGATTTGCAAAGAACCGAAGATTTCGTGGGTGAGGCGTTAGATTTGGTTCGGAGATGAGTCGATGTGGTCCTGGACGATGCTTCTCGTGGTTGGACCTGTGAGGACTGGGTCCGACCCGCGTCCTCAAAGTCTTGTACAGGGGATCTCGGCGATTCCACGGTGAAGATAGACAACGAACATAGCAACGAGTCTTCGACGGGGGAAATCGAGGCGTAGTGAGGTTTGATCATAGGAGGGATACGTCATCATGAATCTCTCTTCCTTGTCTCTGCGGCTTTGAGGACGGCTTCAGGTACAACGAGGGTTTGGACCGCAGGCGGTGGCGGTATGGAGGCCGTGGCGTGTTTTCGGCTTTTGAGCCACATGACCCCCAAATTGCAGTCTATTGTCCCTCTAATCTCTTCTTCTCCAACATTATCACCAGTTTTAGGCTTGTTTTTTCATGATGGGTAGGGTTTCTTTCCTATCCCTTCTCTTCTCAAGCATTCGATCCCTCCCATTTGTTGTTGCGTGGTCTAGATCAGCTAGAAGAATGGGTTCTCTCGGCTACATCCTGGTGTTTTTGCCGGCGTCTACAGCTAAACGGTGGCACTTCCTGTAAACCGGCGGCGACTCCTTTTAGATTTAGTTTTCTTTGTATATTAAACTGGTTCCTGTTCAAGTCTGGTTATTGTAGACCGAATTTGTTTTCATTGCATTTTGTAAACTATATTTGCTTTTAAATTGAAAACCTTTTACAAAAAAAAAAAATAGTGGTAAAAATTGACTTAGGACCTCATATGGACATGTGACCCCGAAATTCGATTTCCATTAGAAACTAAATTAACATTGTTTGGCCAGACAAAAATGAGACCATGTTGTAGATCTCATTAAAAAACTTGGGACTGGACTAGTCATCAATACTACTATTTTTCTGAAAATTAGTTAGGCTTGGCCCTAGACACCGGTTACAGAACAAAATGTTTTGAAATAAACTCAAAACTTTTACATGTGATGTCTTCAAAAAAGTGTTAGGAATTTGTTATCCAAAACTTATTATATTAACATACCAAGAACATGAACACTTTCCCTCTTGTTAATATAGTTTCTAATGATGATGGTACAACATGCATGCAAGAAGCCAAGAACCAAAGAAATACCTCTAAATAGGCTGATAACAAATGTACAACATTTTTGGTTTCTGGTATAAACTTGTCCATTACGCCGACATCCATTTTAAGCATTACCTTGACCACGCAGATATATCGAATCTACAAAAATTCTTATATAATATTTAATTTTAATAAATATTAAATGTGTACACGATATATACATTCTTACATTAAAATTAGTTGATTGGTCACTTGAATTGCCCCCTTAGNACATTCTTACATTAAAATTAGTTGATTGGTCACTTGAATTGCCCCCTTAGAATATTCGGATAAGTTTCGGTTTACCAAAATCACTCTTCTTCTTCTTCCTCTTCCTCCTCCTTCCTCTTTATATAAAACTCCAATCTTCAATCCAATCACTCTGCTCTCAAAAATCCCATCTTCTCGAATGAATTGAATCTTCATATCAAAAACTATGCAAAACCCTTCAACGGTAACTCCTGAATCAGCAACACCGGTCTTCGATTTCTTCTCACGCCTCACCGGTTTAGCCTCAACGAATCGATATCCGTGCTCGATTCCAGATGTGTTTGCTCTCTCTAACTCCAATGCCTTGTTCTTCAACAGTACAAGGACATTACCATCCTCCAGGTCACGAAAAACCCTAGCTTCTTCTTCTTCTTCTGCTTCACTCAGCTTCAACGCTAAGAGCAGTGGTGCCTGTTCGAGTCTGCGTAGGTTTATAAGTGAATTCAATAGCTTTATTAGGTTTCATTGTGATAAGGTTGTTCCGGAGACGTTTGTAACGGTGGGAGGAGGAGGATTAGGGGTTTCGAGTGATGAGATTGTTGGGGTTAGGGAAAATGGGAACGGTGAGGTTTTGGGTGAGGAGGGTTTGCCTTTGAANTTTCATTGTGATAAGGTTGTTCCGGAGACGTTTGTAACGGTGGGAGGAGGAGAATTAGGGGTTTCGAGTGATGAGATTGTTGGGGTTAGGGAAAATGGGAACGGTGAGGTTTTGGGTGAGGAGGGTTTGCCTTTGAATGGTGTTGGAGCTGATCGGCCTAAGAAAGTTTTGATTTTGATGAGTGATACTGGTGGTGGTCATCGTGCTTCTGCTGAAGCTATTAAAGCTGCTTTTCATCAGGAGTTTGGTGATGATTACCAGGTTTGTTTTTCAACTTTTCACGAATTGATTGGTTACAATGTTTAGTATGTGAGACAAGTACATATTCTCAGGTTTAGTGTTTTTCTTGAATTGGAGGAGATAAAAGTTTGGGTAGTAGATGTTTGGTTTATGTAAGTAGAGAACTTTGTGGATTTGACATTGCCCTTTACATCATTGAGTGTGAAATTGACTTTTAAGTATATTGGTTCTTGGAAAATGGAATAGTCAAAGTCTGATTTTTAGTAGATTTTGTAGTGTGAATTGTTTGTTATTTTAGTGTGAAAATGGATTACTTGTTGAGATTTTTACAGTGTTTGGTATGTGATACAAGTAAAGATTCTCAGGTTTAAAGTATTTCTTGAATTGGAGGAAATAAAATTTTACATGTTTGGGTCATGTAAGGAGAGAACTTTGTGGATTTGACATTGCGGTGTGAATTTCACTTTTAAGTATATTGGTTTTGGGAAAATGGAATAGTCAAAGTCTGAANTGAGATTTTTACAGTGTTTGGTATGTGATACAAGTAAAGATTCTCAGGTTTAGAGTGTTTCTTGAATTGGAGGATATAAAATTTTACATGTTTGGGTCATGTAAGGAGAGAACTTTGTGGATTTGACATTGCGGTGTGAATTTCACTTTTAAGTATATTGCTTTTGGGGAAGTGGAATAGTCAAAGTCTGAATTTTAGTAAATTTTTGTGGTGTGAGGTGTTTGTTGATTTAGTTCAGTACATTTAAGAGTGTTTGCGCAGGTGTTTATTACGGATTTGTGGACAGATCACACTCCCTGGCCGTTTAACCAGCTTCCCAGGAGTTATAACTTTCTGGTGAAACATGGAACTCTGTGGAAAATGACTTATTATGGTACAGCTCCACGGGTTATTCACCAATCAAATTTTGCAGCAACTTCGACTTTTATTGCCAGGTGAGGCTTAAGGTCTATGGTTTTGATTAATTCATTTGTATGTTCCAACTTTAGCTACCTGAATACAAAGAGTTCGTAAGTGAACTTATGAGGGAGAGAGAGAGGAGGGATCTGATTTGGAGCCTCTAAATGCTCTTGCATCTCTTTTGGAGTTTCCTTGTCCAAACTGATATCTTTGTTTTGAAACTTACAGAGAAATTGCCCAAGGTTTAATGAAATATCAACCGGACATTATAATCAGTGTTCATCCGTTGATGCAACATGTCCCACTCCGTGTCCTAAGATCAAAGGGCTTACTTGATAAAATCGTCTTCACCACGGTTATTACAGACTTAAGCACTTGTCATCCCACATGGTTAGTTATGTAACAAAGTGTTCATACTAAAGATTCCGTGGCTAAATTTTTTTAAAAANAATCAAATTTTGCAGCAACTTCGACTTTTATTGCCAGGTGAGGCTTAAGGTCAATGGTTTTGATTTCTCTTTCAGATTAATTCATTTGTATGTTCCAACTTTAGCTACCAGAATACAAAGAGTTCTTAAGTGAACTTATGAGGGAGAGAGAGAAGAGGGATCTGATTTGGAGCCTCTAGTTATCAATGCTCTNGAGGGATCTGATTTGGAGCCTCTAAATGCTCTTGCATCTCTTTTGGAGTTTCCTTGTCCAAACTGATATCTTTGTTTTGAAACTTACAGAGAAATTGCCCAAGGTTTAATGAAATATCAACCGGACATTATAATCAGTGTTCATCCGTTGATGCAACATGTCCCACTCCGTGTCCTAAGATCAAAGGGCTTACTTGATAAAATCGTCTTCACCACGGTTATTACAGACTTAAGCACTTGTCATCCTACATGGTTAGTTATGTAACAAAGTGTTCATACTAAAGATTCCGTGGTTAATTTTTAAAAAATGAAGTTACAACATTCTTGTTTGATATATATAGGTTTCATAAGCTTGTGACCAGATGTTATTGCCCATCAACAGAAGTGGCGAAAAGGGCCCAAAAAGCTGGACTTCAAACATCACAAATCAAAGTTTACGGCCTTCCTGTTCGACCTTCCTTTGTGAAACCAGTTCGCCCCAAGGTTGGTTTACAAAATTTCCTTTTTTTGCTGTTTCTTGTTTGTTTCAACGTATCCAAATTAAATAGTATCAATTCGACAAATTGCAGGTTGAATTAAGAAGGGAACTAGGGATGGATGAGAATCTTCCAGCTGTTTTGTTAATGGGCGGAGGAGAAGGAATGGGCCCTATCGAGGCAACAGCAAAAGCACTTGGAGATGCCTTGTATGATGAAAGTCTTGGTGAAGCAGTTGGTCAGGTTATTATAATCTGTGGACGGAACAAGAAACTCCAAAGCAAATTAAGTTCCTTAGATTGGAAAATCCCAGTCCAGGTACTCACACTTTTGACCTTTTACTATTTGCATCTTACACATTCGGTGTAAGTCGCTGAAATGGTTTTCTCTTTGTCACAGGTTAAGGGGTTCATAACGAAAATGGAGGAATGTATGGGTGCCTGTGACTGCATCATAACAAAGGTAAACCAAACAGAAAAAGAAAGAAAAAAAAA
>OVAP01004411.1:0-14648 GCA_900406295.1 Aurinia saxatilis | reverse complement strand
TTTTTTTTTTTTTTTTTTTTTTTTGCCATAAAATTCTACAATATCTTTTATTGTTAGGATATGATCGCCACTGATCTCTATTTTCTAGGAACAGAATTAATAATTTTACTTTCCTTTTTCTCTTCTTGAATAATATATTAAAAAAACAAAAATTGGGATACAGACACAAAGATTGAACTGAAAATACACTCTAAAACAAGGAGAAAAACTAAACAATATAACAAAAATAAGCTTAAAACTTAAAATGGCGCCAATACAATTATACAATACTATAAAAAAATGGGTCTTTGGAAGAAAGGTAATAGATCGGTCTTTGGAAGAGGGCAAAGAAGCTACAACGGCACGAACCAATTGCACGCACCAGAGTAAAATCAAATATGGAACTGAGAACAAACTAACATTTTTTTTGTACATTGAAAAAAATTCAAAGGTAACAAGCTAACATTTTTTTTGTCTGCTACTTATTATTATAGCCAAACAAATTTTACAGGGGAATCAAAAGAAGAAAAAAACAATCATAAACAATTTTTCTGTAGGATGTGTTTATGGGCTCGTGAAAAAGTTGATGTTAGGCCCAATTGAGCTGGCCTTGGGGGTATGTTCACGATGGCAACAAGAAACGCGAAGAGTCCACCTAGCCACCAAATTTTAGTGATGAGGAGTGGACCTTTTGTCTATTTTTTTGCTTTAAGTTAAAAAAAATTCCACCAACCTTGGTATTGTGGTGTATTTTTTTTTTTTTTGATGCGACAAACAAATTCATTAATACTTCATCTGTTCCATAAGGCATAATCCGTTTCATAATGATAATTTTTTTTGTGTTTCACACATATTGAAAAAAAAATTATACTTCATAAGTAAATAAATTATCTTTCTGATTTTCCATAACTAAACCCCAATAATAATTGATTATTTTTCTTGAAATGAACAGTTTATCATATTAATTGATAAAAAATGCATAGACAATTTAACAAATATTTCTAAAACGCAAGACTTAAAAAAAAACTTCGGGAGACGGAGATAGTATCAAATTAGAGTTACAAATTCAATAGACAATCCTTCATGTTTTATGGTGTATAGGTAGCTAAATGGTCTACTTCAACATCTTTTTTATATATATAAACTTCATCATGAATTATTTATTCAAGTTTTGTAACCCAATCAGCTGATTATGAAAAATGCTATTGTAATTCAATATTTGAATCGAGCTATATGCTATCTTTAAGAATCTTTGTCTTTCAATGCTTATTTTAGCGCTGTGTTTGATATTTTGGTATACACCCTCAATGATGTCATCGTATATACCGATTAGGAAACAACTGTTTTAACTGCGGATTAAAAAAATTCATAGTAGTAAAAAACTAACATATCGAAGGGTACAAATATGTTTATAAGGAAATCCCCTGCTCAACACCTTCAATGTATGAACCTATTATTTACAAACTATATAAACATTATAGCATTATAAGAGAAAAAAAAGAGTGATACAAATTGACAGAAAAGGTAATACATAAGCAAAATCTATGAAAATTTTGAGGAAAGAAAACATACAAATCATAGGTTTAAATTTAACAGACTATAAAGGTAAAATATGATGGTTTTTACAAAATGTGGTTGATCTCATAGTATGTAAGTATTGATATGATTTCCAGTGATGATTGTCCAGATCATACTAACATTAATCATCATAAAAAATGATCTTTTACAAATAATTTAAAACCTACGATTAACTTTGTAATTGCTTGTCATCTTGACATACGAAGTTCAAGTTCCACAAGCAAAGGAAACATAAATCATCTTTAACAAACAAATAATTAATCTCTAGTATAAATATACGAATCCTTTTTTAAAAATGGCTTTAAACTAGTTTTCCTCGATTCCTAGCTATATACGCAGTTGAAAATGACCAGGTGACCTATTTGATCTTGAAAATTATTAAGCACTCTTCATAATTTATTAGTAATTATCATTTTTTCTTGTATAACAATCTATAGTTCTATATCCATGCATCATTTGACTACGTAACCTATATCGTAAAGTCATAGTTAACCAATTGATTTTGTGTTTGACATTTCAGATTCTTAGAAAGAAAAGAGTACGTAATTTTTTTTTTGTAAATAGACAAAATCATTAGAAATTGGGTATTAATAAACTCTTTCTTGTATTGAATTTTGTTAACATCTTTATCACATCATGGTTTCTCTCATAGGAAAATACATTAACAATTATCAGAAAAAAGTTACCAAAAAAACAATTATCAGAAAAATATATGTAGGTTAGAGATTAAATTTTATATATGTAGTTATTTAATCTTTTACGTTTGATTAGTTAAAACAATATCATATTTTAAACTTTTTAGAAAAATGGAGGACTCGGTTTATTCGAGGGTTATATTCACATTCCACGAATAACAAAAAATTATATCATACTAGGTTTATCTGATTTTCTAATCGATCTAACCGTTCTAAATATATTTTAATTTTTTTATAGTAGTAAATTAAAAAAAGAAGTATGGCGTGATCACACATGGTAAAATTGTGAATACAGTGACGAACCTAATGAGCAAAGAATTGAATCATGATAATGTACAATATTAATCCGAATTCTCTCCTTTCTTTTTCTCCCTAAGTAAAAAAATAAAATAAATGAATCTAGTCTTTCTTTGTGTTGAAGTTACTTGGTTCCGACACAAGGATCGACATTATTTGGGTTATGTTGCATTGCATTGGTAATAGATGTGTAACCTTTCAGAACACAACCGTCCACTAGTCGTGCATGTGATGGATCCAAATATCCAATGCTCGTCTTTATGATTTTGCGCCGCTCTATTAATAAAAGCTGACACAACAACACTAGTAGATATTTTCTACAGATAATATTAATTTATTTCATAGGATTCATTATTGTTTTTTTACTTTAGCTTATAAAAGTGAACAAATGCATATTATTGTCGATCGTAAACATCCCAACTGTTCGGTTCATATCATTATGGATTTTTCTATTTTCAAAGGTGGAGAATCTTATTATTACAAAGTTCAAAAGCATGTTAGTGCGTTCAAAGAAACAAAAAAAACTAAACTTTGAGGATAACGTTTTTCTGAATAAAGTTTATTTTTGTTTTCGCTTTATCTTCCAAGCACGTATAAAAAAATATTCTTAGTAACTTGTTATATATCACATAATTTGGTAATGCAATAGTTTATGATTTATTTTGTATTTTTAAAAAGATATATGATTCGTTTTTTTAACGTCTATATCATTAATAATTAAGAATGATTTACAATAGTTAAGAGTACAAATTCAAGTTACAGAATAATCAAAAAACAAATTGTTACAATATCAGATATATGCTTTACTGATATATGATTTGTTTTGTTAGTGTAAAATGATTATTTGAATCATTAATTTCTGATTTAACTATATTATAGAGATTCTATAAAGTGAACAAATTTAGAATTTCACATGTCCAAAAGAGTACTGTTATAGTATATCTCTAGTATCTTATGGTAAATAGAGTGGACGTAATATAATTTGACTACGTGAACATATTCGACACACAGTCAGCAATCATATCCGTTCTAGTTTTCCACACCAATTATGTAGAAGTCAAGCATTTACATCCACATCCACGTCGGCTTTCAGATTTACCAAGAGTTTTGCCAATGGTTTTCTAATCCAAGTATCACTTTCTTAAATATGTTTCACGTTTGCACAAAACAAAAATAAATGTTTCACATTAATGCCCTGGAAAGAAAATTACTTACATTTTCTCTCTCTTTTTTTTAACAACATTAAATAAGCTTTCAAAGAAAAGAAAAAAAAAGAAAAAACATAAAATAAAATCAAATATAATCAATGGAATTTTAATTAATTCCGTAAACAGAATTGATGGGATTTTAACTCCCGAGATCACAATTTATACGAAATAAACACTAAAGAAACGAATTTACAAAAAAAAAAAACAAGATCGAAAAAAAATTACAAAAAAAAAAAATCTCCAAATTTCTAATTAGAAATCGTTATTTGATATAAACGCAAAAATTGGAAACATTGATTGGCTTCTTATTTATCGTTTTCAGAAGAATGTTAAAATGAATTAACAGTGATAGACCAAAAATCACAAAAATAAACAATTCAATCTCTTCTCGAATAAAAACAATTGTAGAAAGTTTTTAACAGATAAAAAAAATCAAATTATTATAAATATTTAATTTCAAGTTTTTCACGAAATTAATAGATAAATATTTTAATTAATTAATTATTTTCGACCATAAACAATCTTTTGACCCTCAAAAATAAACTAGATGCTAAACCGGCCAAAACTCCACTTGAATCCGGATATAAGGTGTTTATATCAAACAAACAAGATCGAAAATAATTAAGACTGGTTATTGACTTATTTTGAGGTGAAACAACAATAATTTCTCATAAATCTGATAAAAGTATTAGAAAAATAAAAATTATAAGAAAAAGTAAGGAGAATTTTTATTTTTTTGTTAATATGGACCGGTCATCATTTACCTATAAATACTCTCTTGTTACGCTTCTTTTTTCTTCAGCGAACTTAAAACTCTTTTACAGAGACGTGAGTCTCGAGGCTACATTCATTTTTCTCCACATTCTTTATTTTTTTTTTCTACGTTGAAGGAATCAACACACAATGACGATTGGTGCTGGAATCTCCGTCAACAACAACTCCGATTTGGTTGTTCTCGGTCACAAAGTTCTTCACGGTGTACCGGAAAATGTCTTAATCACTCCGGCTTCTGGAAACTCCTTAATCGACGGAGCTTTCATAGGAGTCTCCTCAGATCAAACCGGAAGCCACCGTGTCTTCCCCTTAGGCAAACTCGAGTACTCTTCTTCTTAAACTCTCTCATTTCATACACATTAGATAAAATTATTAAACCAGGAAACTTTCCGATTCAGGAAACTTTCCGATTTAGGAAACGATTATGGGGTTCTTAAACTCTCATTTCAAACGCATTTGTGAAATTTTTTATTTATTGGGTTTTGAGTGATTTTTTGGAATGGTTTTGTGGCAGAGATTTGAGGTTTATGTGTGTGTTTCGATTCAAGTTATGGTGGATGACGCAGAGAATGGGGACTAATGGGAAAGAGATTCCTTGTGAGACTCAGTTTTTGATTGTGGAAGCGAATAAAGGATCTGATTTGGGAGGAGATGAATCTGCTTCTTATGTTGTGTTTTTGCCTATATTAGAAGGAGATTTTAGAGCTGTTCTTCAAGGGAATGATGCTAATGAGCTTGAGATTTGTCTTGAAAGTGGTAAGTTTTACGACATTTGGATAGATTTGAGTTGGAAATGTGTTAGATTGGGGATGAGATGTAGATGTTTTTTGTGGTTTCAGGTGATCCAAACGTTGACCAGTTTGATGGGAATCATTTGGTGTTTGTGGCTGCTGGTTCTGACCCTTTTGATGTCATTACTAAAGCTGTCAAGTGTGTAACAGTTCTTACCTCAAAAGTATTGATTTTTTGTTGTTTTCCCTAAGTTTTGTGTTGAGAATTTGTCTTTGAATGATTATGCAGGGCTGTTGAACAACATCTTCAGTCATTTTCTCACCGTGAGAGAAAGAAAGTAAGCAAACTCGTCTTGATTAATTTTGTCAGATATTTTACACACTGAGACGTTTTATGTGGTCTTTGGTTGTATGTTTACTAAAGATTCTGTGAAATTTCCCCTGTTTTGGTGGTCTTTAGATGCCAGATATGCTGAACTGGTTTGGATGGTGCACATGGGATGCTTTTTACACTAATGTTACAGCCAATGATGTCAAGCAAGGTCTTGAGAGGTACTTATAAGTCTCTAATCCTTACTCAAGTCCCATTTTGTTACTCTTTTTGATGGTTTTAACATGTAAAACTGTGACTTACTCAAACCTGAAAACCATTCTTTGCAGCCTTGAAGCTGGCGGGATTCCTCCAAAATTCATCATAATTGATGATGGATGGCAATCTGTTGGTATGGATGAGACCGCTATGGAATTTAGCGCTGATAATGCTGCCAAGTAAGTTCTTTATTCAGAACTATAACTAAAAAATATCAGCACGTGTACAGTATAGCAGTCTGTCATAGACTTATCTTTTGTGCTTCTTCAGTTTTGCAAACAGATTAACTCATATCAAGGAGAACCACAAGTTTCAGAAGGATGGTAAAGAGGGCCATCGAGTAGAGGACCCTGCATCGAGTCTTAAACATGTTATCACAGACATTAAGAGTAAAAATTCCCTCAAGTATGTTTATGTTTGGCATGCTATAACCGGGTATTGGGGAGGAGTCAAGCCGGGTGTTTCTGGTATGGAGCACTACGAATCAAAGGTGTCGTATCCAGTTTCTTCACCAGGAGTTATGTCCAACGAGAATTGTGAATGTCTAGAAAGCATAACTAAGAATGGACTTGGTTTGGTAAACCCTGAGAAAGTCTTTAGCTTCTATAACGACCTTCACTCATACCTTGCATCCGTTGGGATCGATGGTGTCAAAGTCGATGTCCAGAACATATTGGAAACACTAGGTGCTGGACATGGCGGTCGGGTTAAACTTGCAAAGAAGTATCACCATGCTTTGGAAGCCTCCATTTCAAGAAACTTCCCTGACAATGGTATTATCTCTTGCATGAGTCATAACACTGATGGTCTATACAGGTACATTTCTAGATTTGCAACTTTGTTCTCCATGTTTTACTCCAGAATCATTCTGATTTTTCTTATAATGATATGTAGCGCAAAGAAGACGGCTGTTATAAGGGCATCTGACGATTTCTGGCCTAGGGATCCTGCATCGCACACCATCCACATTGCTTCCGTTGCATATAACACACTATTCCTTGGAGAGTTTATGCAGCCAGATTGGGATATGTTTCATGTATGTTGAAATTCATACATCACTTTACATTTAAAGCGCTTTTGAACTCTGTGAGAGATCAATGTGAATCTGTTTGTTTCTCATTGCAGAGTTTGCATCCAATGGCTGAGTATCATGCAGCAGCTCGAGCGGTTGGAGGCTGTGCCATTTATGTCAGGTAATCATAAGATTCAAGAGCATTTAGAAACACGATAACTAACAAAATTAATGAGCCGCAAGTAACTAAAAAGATATCCAAACTTGTTCAAACAGTGATAAACCAGGACAACATGACTTCAACCTCCTAAGAAAGCTAGTCCTTCGAGACGGTTCCATACTTAGAGCAAAGCTTCCCGGAAGACCAACCCGCGATTGCTTCTTCAGTGATCCAGTCAGAGACAATAAAAGGTAGCTAATTTCCCATTGATATCTTCCCTGGAAGAAAAGAAAGCTTTCGTTACTAACTTTTCTTTGTTAAGTCTTATGAAAATATGGAACCTGAACGAATACACCGGAGTCATCGGAGTCTTCAACTGCCAAGGAGCCGGATGGTGTAAGAACGAGAAGAAATACCTAATCCATGACCAACAACCTGGTACCATTTCTGGTTATGTCCGAACAAATGATGTTCACTACCTCCATAAAGTCGCAGCCTCTGAATGGACAGGAGATTCAGTAGTCTATTCGCATCTCAAAGGTAACACAAACTCAAACATCAAATTTTGATTTTTCTCTGTTTTTTTTAGCCAAAAAAGCTCACTTCCTTGATGTGTATATGTCTTATCAGGAGAGTTAGTTTATCTTCCAAAAGATACATCTTTACCAATCACACTGAAATCACGGGACTACGAAGTTTTCACGGTGGTTCCGGTGAAAGAATTTTCCAATGGAACTAAGTTTGCTCCGGTGGGACTTATAGAGATGTTTAACTCTGGAGGAGCTATAGTGAGTTTAAGCTACGATGACAACAGTTTTGTTGTGAAGATGAAACTTAGAGGTAGTGGTTTGTTTGGGTTTTACTCCTCTGTTCAACAACGACCAAGAAATGTTACCGTGGATTCTGAAGATGTGGAATACCGGTATGAACCAGAATCCGGTTTGGTTACATTTACATTAGAAGTACCGGAAAAGGAATTATATCTTTGGGACGTGGTCATTCAACTGTGATTGCTCTTATTGTATTTGGTTATGATTCATTTTAATCTGTAATTCTGTATGATTTCTATCGGTTTATTGTAGTCTGTGTAATTTGTACTGGTTATGTTATTGGTTAAATGTTAGTTCAAAAGGGTTGGGCCCTGTTAGCTAGTAAAATACTCGTGATAACACCACCTCCCTGAGATTAATTAAAAGCTTAAGGAATCGAATCGATAAAGATAATAGCATCACGTTACGTGA
Source organism: Aurinia saxatilis (assembly GCA_900406295.1). Classification (NCBI taxonomy): domain Eukaryota; kingdom Viridiplantae; phylum Streptophyta; class Magnoliopsida; order Brassicales; family Brassicaceae; genus Aurinia; species Aurinia saxatilis. The sequence goes on along the minus strand of OVAP01004411.1, from coordinate 6,384 downwards.
TGCGGTCGATGATTATTTTATTTATATATTTCTCTTAAGCACGTCATGTTTAGGGGTCCACTTACATCTAAGCTTTTTAAAAATGTTATTCAAGACCTTAATCCAGTAATTTATAAAAAAAAAATACACACCAATAAAAAATCTTAAACATGTCATCACAGACATTAAGAGTTTGGAGAAGAGATGGAAGGGCTTAAGATTTTGGTAGGGGAGTCTATGTTGATTGAATCAACAAGAGGGTTTTTTTTTTGTGGTGAGGAGTTGGTTTGTTTGGGCATGGTGGTTGTATTTTTGGTGGTTAAAGGTGGTGTTTGAGCCTCAGGTGGAGTTTGCTTAGGCTTCTACTTAGCAGACGGACAAGTGGTCTCCAAATGCCCAAGTTGGTGGCAACATGGACAAGTTGGAGGGGTCCAGGGATAAGAGACATCTAGTGTGATGAGTTCTCCATCATCACATAAGAGTTGAGCCCTCGCAGGTAAGGGTTTGGTGCAATCTGCCTTAACTTTGATATAAGCTACATCAATACTAACCATTCTCTTTGTGTACTCGTCCATTTCCACAGGTAATCCTAGCGCATCAGCCACATAACCAAGTCCCAGTTGGTTTCGAAGATCAAACGGGACTCCTTTTACATGCGCCCAAAGTGGGATAGAGGTAAAAGTTGGGGGGTTGACAGCAAGGTTTGCAGTCCATTGTGCAACATAAAACATTGAACTGCCTATATGCCATATTTCCTGCTCTAGTACTTTCTGCTTGATGAATTGATTTGGCACTCTGACTAACATAGTTCTTGCATCAGGCCTTAGATGGATCTCTAGCTTGCTTACCCTGCCCCACACATGAGTGAGAACACTCTGAATGTGACCATAAGATGGTGCCAGACCTGTGAAGACCCCGAGAATGTAGTCCTTGTGCATCTCAGCCCCTTTTTGAAAGACTGAGTTAGGAACACAAACCCTGGGTATACCTTCAGGGGAGAAGGAAGGGGAGGTGTGGCTAGATAGTTTTCTGTTTGTTGAAGCTTCCATCCTGGATGCCCAAGTGGGGGGTTTTGTATTGGTGGGTAAGTTTGTTGAGGTAAGTGGTGGTTGTTCCTTAGGTGAAGGTTTAGATGGGAATTGGTTTTGGGAGTGGTCATGGTTATTTGGGATGGTTGACTGGTTTGGGTTAATGGGACGTGGAAGAGAGGATGAAGGAGGAACAATAGAGTTTGGTTTGATTCCAGATGTGGAAGTAGTAGAAGAAGACAACACTGTAGTTGGAGTAGAGAGTTGGACAGAAGTAGGAGGCAACGCCTTAATGGATCCGAAGGTAAGTTCTGAAACTTTAGTATTGAGTTGTAATTTTCCTTGCACCATATCTGATACCAGGGTAGTTGAGCTTGCAGTAGTAACAAGGGAGGACTGAGTGTTGGATCTGGGTTTAGTAGGTGGGGAATTTAGTGGTGGGAACATTTCATGGGTAAAATGGGGAAGGAGGGGGGGATCGGGATTAGGGTTAGGTGGAGGCCAGATTGAGTTGTCTCCGACCATAACAGCGGTGGTTAACTAGATCTAGGGTACACACAGAAGCAACAAAGCTTGGGAGAGAAAGGAGAAAGGAGAAAAGAGATTTTTCCACGAGTATAGAAAATTAATATGTACTCGCGCGAGTGAGTTGTAAAACTTGTGTACGGTCACATCGATTTGTGTAGAAGAAAAAATAAAAGGTGGAGATTGGCGGTTTTAGGCGATTGCAGTTAAAAGGGGTTTCTCTCTCTGCATAATGTCACACACGAAAACAAAATGTCTGGCTTCGCCATCCACGTCATCTCCATAAGAAGCTCCTTCGCCGTCCACGTCATCCTCGTCAGCAAGGACGTCGTCTAAACCTCCATCTCCCTCGCCGTCCACATCATCCCCGTCAGATGGAGCTTTTGACGTGGAAGGCGAAGGAGATGGAGGTTTGGACGGCGCTTCTGATGGAGATGACGTGGAGGGCGAAGTAGATGGAGGTTTAGTCGCCGACGACGACAACCTCGCTGCTCATCGCGTCTTTTACGATGCTTCCGGTACCTGCATGTTTCGAGGCGTCGGCGGACGCGTGTTCAATGGCCGGGTTAACCGTAATACTTTTTTTGATGATCTCGCTAGTGATGACGAATTGGAAGCCGTCTTTCAGGCTGATTAAAGGAACATGCGTGATAAAAAAAGGTCATATCGCTAATAGGAAGAAGAAGCTGAGAGATAAGATCTTGAGATTCCAGCATCGGGAGAGTGACCGTAAGCGTAAGCATTAGTCTCGTGAAGAATCGAACGAGGACGAGGACGAGGACGGTGACTCAGTTTTTGATTGTTGAAGCAAATGAATGTGATCTTGTTATCAAGGCTTATTGTTATAGGTAATTTTAATGTTAGTATACACTATGATATTTATAAAACTTTTAAATTTGACGTAATAGAAAAAGAGGTTAATATTTGAGTTTTTGACTCTATTTGGAAGCTGAGAGAATTTTATTTATATTGAGAAAGAAGTAAATAATAAGAGGCGAGTATAGAAACTTAATATGTACTCGCGCGAGTGAGTTGTAAAACTTGTGTGATTGCAGTTAAAATAGGGTTTCTCTCTCTGTATACTGTCACACACGAAAACAAAATATCTGGCTTCGCCGTCCACGTCATCTCCATCATAAGCTCATTCGCCGTCCATGTCATTCCCGTCAGCAAGGACGTCGTCCAAACCTCCATCTCCCTCGCCGTCCACATCATCCTCGTCAGATAGAGTTTTTGACGTGGAAGGCGAAGGAGATGGAGGTTTGGACGGCACTTCTGATGGAGATGACGTGGAGGGCGAAGTAGATGGAGGTTTAGTCGGCGACGACGACATTTGCAATGTCTTTTACGTATGTAAGAAAATAAATGCAATGTTCTCGTAATCTACTTTCATAAAATTACTTTAACTTCAATGAATCAAATAAAAAACTAAATATACTTTTTAAAGTAGTCATTTTGGTTTAATTAGGGTTTATGGTTTAGGTTTCTTACATCATTTGAGTCATAACAAAATTCAAAAATAAAATCAGTTGACAATAATATGAAAAAGCAAAAAATGAGCATAACATAAGCAAAAAATAAGAAAAAAAAGTAATTACTTTTTGCTTTTTAAAATGAGCATAACATAAGCAAAAAAGAAAAAGAAAAAAAAAGTAATTACTTGGATTCTACAAGAAAAAAATAACTATCATACATATACAGAAAATTAACGATATAGAAGCGTAAACTACTTACGTCTTTGAGAAGGATTTTTACGTTACCTTGTGAAGGCTAGAGACACAGATTCTACCCGCAACTATAAACACACAGAAGAAAAATCAAATACAAAAAACACAAAAACCAAAAAGCACTTTTCTAAATTAAGGTTTATAGTTTAGGTTGCTTATATCATTTGAGTCAAAATAAGATTTTAAAAAAAATTCAGTTGACAATAATATGAAAAAGCAAAATATACTTTTTGTTTTATTGAAAAAGGTTATGCGATGATATTATGAAAGTCAATCTTAGCATTGACTTTCATATATCAATAAAAATTAATTAAAATTTAGTCTTAATAAAGCAATTCCAAAAAAATTACTAATAGCAATCCCATAAAAGAAAACTTTACTAATACTAATACCATCAGTTTATCTTTTAAAACCAAAAAACAAAAAAAAAGAACTTTTTATCTTTTTTTTCTTAACTTTTTCTTATGCTTTGCTCATTTTTTGCTTTATTCATATATATATATATATATATATATTGTTGTCAACTGTTTTTTTTTTAATCTCTTTTGACTCAAATTTTTTTAATCTCTTATGTGTCAATTTCTCAGAATTTTGAGATTATTTTGATTTTCCTTTCTCATTTTAATTTTATTTTTTTTCCAAAACTAATTGTCCGATTTTCATCACTAAACTGTTTTATTTTTCTGTTTAAATATTTATAAATATATGATTTTTAAATTAGAAGATTTGTAAGATTCCTTTAACGTATTAGTTTCAATTCTTTTTTTATAATAACTAATAAAAACAATTTTTATTACTGATCTGTTTTTTTCGTTTTATATATCTATTATTGTTTTAATAAATATACGATTTTAAAAATATAATATTTATTTATCGTATGTTTTTTTAACATATAGATTTTTATAGAAAACTTTCCTTTTCGTTATGATTTTTTAAATAATACAATTTGTTGCCATAATTGTCCGATTTTAATTAATAATATGTTTAAAAATTTTGCATTTAATAATAGAGGATTTTGAAGATATTTTAGATATTGCCATTAAATAATTTTAAATTTTAATTAGGATTTTATTTATTTTTTTTAAATAATACAATTTTCCAGTTGACAATAATATGAAAAAGCAAAAAATGAGCATAACATAAGCAAAAAATAAGAAAAAAAAGTAATTACTTTTTGCTTTTTAAAATGAGCATAACATAAGCAAAAAAAAAAAAGAAAAAAAAAAGTAATTACTTGGATTCTACAAGAAAAAAATAACTATCATACATATACACAAACATAGAAAATTAACGATATAGAAGCTTAAACTACTTACGTCTTTGAGAAAGATTTTTGCGTTGCCTTGTGAAGGCTAGAGACGCAGATTCTACCCGCAACTATAAACACACAGAAGAAAAATCAAATACAAAAAACACAAAAACCAAAAAGCACTTTTCTAAATTAAGGTTTATAGTTTAGGTTGCTTATATCATTTGAGTCAAAATAAGATTTTTTTAAAAAATTAGTGAAAAAGCAAAACATACTTTTTGTTTTTTTGAAAAAAGTGATGCGATGATATTATGAAAGTCAATCTTAACATTGACTTTCATATATCAATAAAAATTAATTAAAATTTAGTCTTAATAAAGCAATTCCAAAAAATTTACTAATAGCAATCCCATAAAAGAAAACTTTAATTAATTTAGTCTTAGTTTGCTTTACTAATACCATCAGTTTATCTTTTAAAACAAAAAAACAAAAAAAACAAAAAAAAAGAACTTTTTATCTTTTTTTTCTTAACTTTTTCTTATGCTTTGCTCATTTTTTGCTTTATTCATATATATATTGTTGTCAACTGTTTTTTTTTAATCTCTTTTGACTCAAATTGTTTTAATCTCTTATGTGTCAATTTTTCAGAATTTTGAGATTATTTTGATTTTCCTTTCTCATTTTAATTTTATTTTTCTTCCAAAACTAATTGTCCGATTTTCATCACTAAACTGTTTTATTTTTCTGTTTAAATATTTATAAATATATGATTTTTAAATTAGAAGATTTGTAAGATTCCTTTAACGTATTAGTTTCAATTCTTTTTTTATAATAACTAATAAAAACATTTTTTATTACTAATCTGTTTTTTTCGTTTTATATATCTATTATTGTTTTAATAAATATACGATTTTAAAAATATAATATTTATTTATCGTATGTTTTTTAACATATAGATTTTTATAGAAAATTTTCCTTTTCGTTATGATTTTTTAAATAATACAATTTGTTCCCATAATTGTCCGATTTTAATTAATAATATGTTTAAAAATTTTGCATTTAATAATAGAGGATTTTGAAGATATTTTAGATATTGCCATTTAATAATTTTAAATTTTAAAATATTAATACAAATTTTGAATTAAGAAAAAAAAAAAAACAATTCAAAAAAAACAATTCAAATTCAACTTCGATATTATTTGTTAAGATTTGCAATCTATAAATATGTTTAGTTTTAAATATTTATCGAAATATGTAAATTTAAGTGGAGTTTATTAGGCGTGGATATATATGATTTAACAAAAAAAGTGGTTATTCAAAAAAATTGGTAAATAGGGTAGTTTTTTAGTTTATAATTTGCTAATAGGGTAGTTTTTAAGTTCTTTGCTAAATGGGTAGTTTTATTTTAACAAAATGACTCTCTTAACCTCTAATTGGTATTAATAACTTTTGGTTAAAGGGACAAACTAAACCGGTCATAAGTAATTCAAATCAGTCACTAAATAAAATTTATAAAAACTAAAATTCGAAATTAGAAATATAATCAAACAAAAAAACTGAGAAATTTTTTTCCCCCAATTTACGTCGTTTCATCGATTTTTAAATTCATCTATCATCCACCATCCAATTTGATGATCATCCAACATCCACCGTCCAATTCCACTATCCATTTTAATAATCATCTGTCATCCACCATCCAGTTTGAAAAACATCCACCATCCACCGTCCAATACCACCGTACNATCATCTGTCATCCACCATCCAGTTTGAAAAACATCCACCATCCACCGTCCAATACCACCGTACATTTTGATAGTCATCTACTATCCACCATCCAATTTTATGATCATCCACCATCCACCATCCAATATCACCA
>OVAP01004410.1:0-14649 GCA_900406295.1 Aurinia saxatilis | reverse complement strand
GGTTGGCCATCTAGAGTATAAGATTATAGGGAATTTATTGTGCATGAGAGTATCAATATATTGCTGGAACNTTTATTGTGCATGAGAGTATCAATATATTGCTGGAACAAATATAGGAGAGCTAGCTATCTTCTCTCAAAGAGATTTGGTGTAGATTTGCTAGTGAACAAATTGAATAGGTTTGATCATGCTAAATTGAATTCATAGGATTCCTCAACGAGAGTTGGCTGTTCTAGAGTTTAAATTATGTTAGTAGATCAAAGTGAGAATTGGATTTTCTAGATGTATTGATTCAAGTTCAAGAGTTAAAAGTTTCATAAGTTTTGTACGTAGGGTGTTGATCGACACCACATCAGTGTCGATCGACACTGTTCGTAGCTTTGGTCAGAATTGATTATTAGTTTAAGTTCCCAAGCCTAGCGTTTGTTTAAATTGATAAAAATCCTTCTAAAAAATCACTTAGTGTCTATTTACAGTAGAAAACCTTAAAACCAATTGCTTGCATTTATTTAGAATTTTATTCAAGTTAGTTGCATATTTATTTCGGTCTTTGTGGGATTCGATCCTTAAGTACTATAGTTGATAGTTGATGTGCACTTGCAGTTAGAAATACATAGGGTAAAACTTTGTGTACCAAGCACTCGCTTGCATAATGTCAAAGACCATGACACTTGAAACACTTAAGATCCCTGGTTCTTGTAACCACCTTTCCTTGTCCCTTTAAATCTGCCTCTTCCACTTAAGGCTTTACCAATGGTTTGAAATCTTTCTGAAAACTTGATTCATCCTCTTTGTGGTAGCTTAACTTGTTGGCACCTCACGCATAAACCAATTCAAACAAACCCCATTGTCCCAAACAAAAACCCAGAACCAATTTCTTAGAAAAGATACGAATAAGCCTTACTTGATTGAGAATAAAGCTTTTTCCTTGATGAGCTCTACCACAAACAGAATCAACATTACTTGATGCAGCAAGCTTGGCTTTCGTCGGCTCGGGACAGACGACGATATCGTCGAGGTTGAGAGTCGAAGAATTGTTTTTTTCTATAATGTTTTTGTTCTAAATTTAAAGAACCAAGAAGACAATGACACGTAAGGGTTGTAGTTTGGTTGCAGACGCTCTAATTTAAGAGGCGATTTGCAGTTTAAGAGCCTCTAATTTTTATTTTTCATTTATTTTGTATTTCCTTTACAAACAAGAACCCCTTCCAAACCCCCCATTGGACATACTCTAATACGTTCATATACAGTAAACAAAGACTGATAAACCCTAGATTGATTCTTACGCCAAAACAGAACACGATTGATAAAAAAAACAAAAAATAGTGATGCAAATAATACAACCTGGACGAAGTGGGCTCTGATACCAGATGATACGATATTGGCCAAGCAAGATCACTACGCCTGGACTGCTTCGTGGTGTGTTTGATTCATCCCGGCTAGATCCTTGTGATCGGGTGCTAACACGGGTGCTAACACGGGTGCTACGATGCTCAGATCTCAAAATGAAGTTGCAGTAGATGATTCAAATGAGATGAGGGTTGGATTGTGGATGTTTTTTGAAGGGTTTTGATAGGTTTTGTCTTTAGGGGTAAAACAGATAGAAAGGGTTTGTAAATAGATGAAAAGAGTGGATCGAATCGAAACTACCTGGAGATGTGGAGGGCTCTTGATTTCCGAACTCAAGATTAAACTAGATATGACACACCATAATTATATTGAGATGTATGGATATTACACACCATACAGATCAAACAAGAGATAAATGTTTTGTTTAAAAATGTTTGATAAATGATAATGTGAAGATCAAAACACATAAATAGGAGTTTGAGAAGTCTCGGGAAACAAATGAGACTCTCGAAAATACAATAATCAGAAACTAGAGAAAGACCAAAAGCAATAAATGCAAAGACCATGTTTAAATGTTTTATTTCTAACGCTAAACAAATTTGATCTTCAAACCTTTGTACCGTAGGCTTATTGGTGTGTGATCTTGCCTCGTTAAAAAACTTAGGCAAGAAAAACCCAATGGGTAAAAACCACCTAAGGAAAAGAGTGCAAGTAAACACCCTCTTCTTGTTGATGTCGTAGGTGGCTTGAATAAAAAACAATGTGGTTTGATAGCCATTAGCCTTAAGACTGCCTTTAAGCTGAATGAGAAGTGTTATCATAGATTCTTTGATTAGGTTAGCCTTTGATCTGCTTAATGGTCCAATGTGTGATTCTAAAGCTGCATGTGCCACTTCCTTTTCTACATCATGTGCTACTCCGCATTCTAGCTTTGATGCTCCTTTTGCTACTTCTCGTGCTTTCTCAGGCTGCTCTTCCTCAGCATCAAGATGCTCCTCCTTTGCTGCAAGATTATATCCTTACTGCTGGTCCAATATCACATCAGTCCACTACCTTTATTAAACATTGCCATTGGATGTATTAAATACTTTTAAAGTTAGTTAGTGGTTTTGAAGATGGTTAATGTCGTGGATCGAACTTCTTTCCACCTCGTTAGGGGCCATCATCTTTATCGAGTATATTATGTATATGTTAGACTTTGATTTGGGTCGACGAATGTTGGGGTCCACCACTTTGATCGATCAATGGCGGCTGACATCGTCATTGGAGTATTAAATACTTTTAAAGTTAGTTAGTGGTTTTGAAGATGGTTAATTGGGTGGACCGTACTTCTTACCACCTCGTCAGGGGCCAACATCCTTATCGAGTATATTATGTATTTCTTAGCCATTGATTTGAGTCGACCAATGCTGGGGTCCACCACTTTGTTTTGGCATGGTGAGATACTTGGTCATTTGTTATTGTGATTGTTATGATCAACTGAAATTTGTTATTGTGATTTATTGGTTATTATTATGATATTATTGTGAATGTCCGAATTATGTTTTTCTGATTGTTGTTAGCACAATTATATGTCTTTTCTTGTGTAGCTAGTTGGTAAGTGTAATGGTGGATTTGGTGAGTTCTAGCTTACCCTCACTGAGTAACCTTGTGTTACTCACCCTTTCCGTTGTCCCTTTTTCAGGTTTAAGAGACTTGAGTTTGTTGATGTTGAAGTTGGTGTTTCGTAGTTTTGAACTTGGCGCCGAGGCGATGATGTCCATTTGTTGTGATCTCAAGCTAGACTTGGTGTTTAGCTTGTTTTCTCAACCCCTGATGTCATGTGTTTTGTACAGGAAAAACCGGGGGTGTTACAAGTGGTATCAGAGCTCAGATAATGCCACTCCGGTTCTGACCCGGAGGACAGCCATTTACCCGTTTTCAAAATTTGTTTGTGAAAGTTTAAAATGCGCACTAAAAATCTTTATAGCTTTTAAATGACACCAACTGTACATCCTTGCGCTTTTGTCTTTTTGTTGCTTTTGTGTAGAGTCTTGTGAAGGTGGTGTTTGAAAGTGGAATTGCGTGCAAGGTCTCGATGGAGCATGAAAACGAGTATTCCCTACGAAGTGAAAGAACATCCATTGCTAGCCTCTTCTTCATCCCAAAGTGTTTTCAATTGAAGGATGCGAGTTGAGTTTGCTCAACAAGGAATTGGATCCACCTTCTTACTATGTCATGTCTTGCTTACTTGTGGTGCTATGTCATTATTGGTTGTGCTGTTATTAGAGATAGTATTGTTTCATTCTGGTCTAACTTGAACTTGGTCCTACTCGTGTTGATCTAAAAAAACATAGGATTTTAAAACTCCAGTCTTTTGCGCTTGTCAAGATATCGTCTAAAAGCTGCATGTGAAGGATTTAATTGCAAAATTCGGGATGAATTCCTTTTCAAGTGGGGTAGATTGTAACATCCCGGTTTTTCATAAACCGGGAGTGTTTGTGAAAATCGTCTTCTGTTGGGGCCAAAATGTTAGAAGTTGAAAATCTTGGTCTTATTTTGTAAATAAGAAAAACTTTCTCTAGCCTTTTTACATAAAAGAGAAAAAAAGGAGCAGCCCTAATTCTCTTTTATCGCTCTTCTTCTTCTCCTCTCCTCTTCTCTATGTCTCGGTCTGCTCTCACTCTTTGCTCGCTGCCAGCCACTCCTCATCAATAGAAAACCTCTCCTCAAGCCTCCCTCTTCCTCCAAAAATCCTTCTCTTGTTCCTCCTCCTCGTCTTCTATTTTTTTTGCATTCATAACCATTACTTTCGAGCCTCTTTTCCGGTGATCCAGAAAGAACTGTGTGACGATCCTGAATATCCAGAAATAATTGGATGACTAACCACCCATCAACGCAAAGGTCTGGATCTCCTATTTCCATAAAGCTCAAGATCACCTTGATCTGAATTACGATGCAAGAGTTATAGCCATTCTTATGCAGGAGGTCTAGTCTGTCCGCAGCAACATCGTTAAATCCATACATCCAACTTGTAAAACGTGTAACGAAGGTACATACGCCATCTAACCATTGAGACAAGAAGCGGTTCAATCCAAATTCTGATATTTTGAAGTATTTTTATTAAATAAAATGTTACCACAGTTTTTCCCGCCACTAAATAATATTCATGATCAGTTTATTACATTCCGTACGTACACTGAAACTGTAATCTTATATTATTTTAAAACTAAAAAGGGGAAAACTACACAAAAAAAACATAATAATGATACAAAAAAAAAAAAAACATAACAAGGATATAAAATACCTTACACTAAAAAAACTAAATATAGCTAATAGTTAGTTATAACCCTTTAATGCTAGATGAAAAACAAATAAAATANATTTTAAAACTAAAAAGGGGAAAACTACACAAAAAAAACATAATAATGATACCAAAAAAAAAAACATAACAAGGATATAAAAGACCTTACACTAAAAAAACTAAATATAGCTAATAGTTAGTTATAACCCTTTAATGCTAGATGAAAAACAAATAAAATGAAGCATGTTTAATATTACAATATATTCAAATCCGCGCAACGCGCATACATTACCCTTGTTATGTATATGTTAGACTTTAATTTCGGTTGACCAATGCTAGGGTCCACCACTTTAATCAATCAATGACGGCTGGCATCATCACTAGAGTATTAAATACTTTGAATGTTAGTTAGTGGTTTTAAAGATGGTTAATTGTGTGGACCGTACTTCTTACCACCTCTTTGGGACCAGCATCCTTGTCCACTATATTATGTATTTCTTAGCCATTGATTTGAGTCGACCAATGTTGGGTCCACAACTTTGTTTTGGCATGGTTATAAACTTGGTCATTTTTTATTGTGATTGTTATGATCAGCTGAAATTTGTTATTATGATTTATTGGTTATTATTATGATATTAATTGTGAATGTCCGAATTATGTTTATTCTGATTATTGGTAGCATAGTTGTCTATCTTTTCTTGTGTAGCTGGTTGGTAAATGTAATGGTGGATTTGGTGAGTTATAGCTCACCCTCACTGAGTAACCTTGTGTTGCTCACCCTCACTGAGTAACCTTGTGTTGCTCACCCTCTCTGTTGTCCCTTTTTCAGGTTTAAGAGACTTGAGTTTGTTGATGTCGAAGTTAGTGTTCGTAGTGTCAAAATTGGCACCGAGGCGATGATGTCCATTTGTTGTGATCTCAAGCTAGACTCGGTGTTTAGCTTGTTTTCTTATCCCCCGATGTCATGTGTTTTGTACTGAAAAAATTGGGGTGTTACAAGTGGTATTAGAGCTCAGAATGCCACTCCGGTTCTGACCTGGAGGGCAGCCATTTACCTGTTTTCAAAATTTGTTTGTGACAGTATAAAATGCATTCTAGAAATCTGTTTTCTGGTTTTTCAATGACACCAACTGTACATCCTTGAGCTTTTGTCTTTTTGTTGCTTTGTGTTGAGGCTTGTGAAGGTGGTGTTTTAAAGTGGAATTGCGTGCAAGGTCTCGATGGAGCACGAAAACGAGTATTCCCTACGAAGTGAAAGAACATTCATTGCTAACCTCTTCTTCAACCCAATGTGTTGTCCAATGAAGGATGCGAGTTAAGTTTGCTCAACAAGGAGTAGAATACACCTTCTTATTGTGTCATGTCTTGCTTGCCTCTGGTGCTATGTCATTATTGCTTGTGCTGTTATTAGAGCTAGTATGCTTTCATTCCGATTTGTCTTGAACTTGGTCTTAATCCACGTATTGCTCTAAAAAACCTAGGATTCTAAAACTCCAATCTTTTGTGTTTGTCAAGATATCGTCTAAGAACTGCATGTGAAGGATTTACTTGTAGAATTCGAGACAAATTCTTTTTCAAGTGGGGTAACATCCCGTTTTTTCATAAACTGGGAGTGTTTGTGAAAATCGTCTTCTTTTGGGGGGCAAGTCTAAGAAGTTGAAAATTTTGGTCTTATTTTGTAAAAAAAATATTTCTATAGCCTTTTACGTAAAAGAAAAAAAAAAGGAGCAGCCCTAATTCTCTTTTGGCATTTTTCTTCTTCTCTTCTCCTCTTCTCTATGTCTTGGTCTTCTCTCACTCTTTGCTCAGTGCCAGCCACTCCTCATCACTAGAAAACCTCTCCTCAAGCCTCCCTCTTCCTCCATAAATCCTTCTCTTGTTCCTCTTCCTCGTATACTATTTTTTCTGCACCCAAAGCCTCATTTCCGGTGATACAGATGGAACTGTGTGACAATCCACACATGGATCTGAAGGTCTGTCTCTCAGCTTTCCAGAAAGCCTGAGATAGCCTCAATCGGATTTTCTAGGCAAAGATTTATTGCCATTTTTCTCCAGAAGGCCCATTCTGCTTACAACAGCATTCTCAATCCGAACAGTCACCTTTCGAGGCGTTTTTCCGGTTAATCAGAAGGAACTAGTCAACTAGGTGAAGAGCCACCCATCTACGTGTAGGTATGGATGTCAGCGTTTCAGAAAGCCTAAGATTGTCTCGATCAGATTTACGGTCAAGTAGTTATGACGTTTCTCATCCAATGCGTACAATCTGCCCACAATAGCATGCTTCAATCCGAACAGGCACCTCTTGATACATTTTCCTGAATATCCAGAAGGAATTGGGTGACGAGCCACCCATAAACACGAAGGTCTGAATATTTTATTTCCATAAAGCCCGAGATCACCTTGATAGGAATTACGATGCAAGAGTTATAGCCATTCTTATGCATGAGCTCTAGTCTGTCCGCAGCAGCATCATTAAATCCATATATCCAACTTGTAAATCATGTATCTGGAGACTCAGGAGGAACTAGAATACCCAAAATCTATCAAATCGAAGGTACAGACGTCATCTAGCCATTGAAACAAGACGCGGTTCAATCCGAATTCTGTACACAGAGTTATCAATGTTTCTGTCAAGTATCTGCTTTGTCTGAACCAGTTTTCAGGTGCGGACTTGTTTCGGTCTTGTTTCAGTCTTCTACACCCTTATTTCTTTGTTTCTAGTGAATCAAGTCACTGATAATCTACTGTTTATATGCTTGTTGTTGTGTTGTTTCTTAGATGTTAACTGGACTGAACTAGAAAGTCTATGCTATTGAACTGGTTATTACTTAAACGGTAAGTTATTATTAGACTTTGTGTATAATATCTGAGAAAATTTGTTTCGCATCGGGTAAGGTTCGAACACACAGCCTCACACTTCACTCCATGGGACATTAACCATATACCAGAAATCAGATGTTATAATCACCCCCGACGTTGTGAGCCCACCTGACTCCACACTCGTCTGGGTTCGGTTCTGATACCAACTGTAACGCCCCGACCGCCCCTACTTGTGAGGTCCCATGCCCTCTCTCGACCCATATGCCCTATCCCTGTCCGACTGTCAGTGCGTTAATTTCGTGAGGATCAAAAGACTTGTTTAATAGCCCTGCAATCCCCACGAGATCTTTCCTCGTGTTTTGTACTCACTCACATGATACTGCAAATCACTTTCCAGTAGGTCACTCATCCTTAAATTGCTCTAGCTTAAGCACGCTTAACTCTGGAGTTCTCTCTAGAGAGGTGACCGAAAAGATAAGTGCACTTTGGTGACATATCAATATTTTTAAACCTCTCCACATGCACCACCATATACCAGAAATTGGGATGTTACACATGTGGTGATACAATGACGGCACTAGCACAACTGCTAGGTTAATAGATTGGTGTTATTGGTTATGATTAAGTTCTTGCGTTATTAGGTTGACCAATTTTTTGGGAGAGACCATCTGTTTAAACGTAGCATCATTTTGATCAAGGCCTGGTGCTATTATGAGAGCCGTATTGTCGGTGCCAACACTGGATTGACTTTAACATATGCATTGGCAGTTCTTGTCTTACACATCGTCAACATATTTTATTAGTTTTCACAACTCTCTAGAATTTGTCTGCATACCAATGTTTCTTTCCAGTGTATTTTGTTACAGTTCATTGGTTGTCTCTGTTTCTTCTCTCTGTTGATTTCAAGATTCGAGGTTCGGGGGTGGATGATGAATTCATTTTTTTCTTAATGTGACTGTTTAAGACATGAAAAATTAGCAATACATTATAACCATCAACACACAGCTTAGTTGTACTCACCAACACAATTTAAATACCAACATGTATACAAAAACATAAAAGACTCTAAACGATAAATCTTCAAACATAATCAATAAGTTTAATTAGAGGGTGGTACTTAGTACTCTTAACCATTTTAATCAATATTATCAACACAATATGCTTTCACATTAAAAATGATCATAAGTTTTGGACTGACTAAATGTAATTTTAAATGAACAGTGTGGTGATACCAAGTATCCTAGGTGTGACTGGGATAGCCATGACATCATCGACGTTCTCTTCTGCGGCTACCATTCTCATTCCTTTGATTACTTTCATCGTGACTGCAATTCTTAGGTAAGTCTCTAATTTAATACAGAGTTCATTTGTATACATATCTTATATAATATAGAAGGGTTACACTATTCAGCAAACTCTGAGAAGTTGCCATGTGTTTTTCTCTATTAAAACCAACATTTAATTTTGATTATTAAATCTTATTCATGGATTTTCTTAATTTATTGCAAAACAAATAATTATTCATCTTATATTTTAAATAACATCAATTAAATTCTCCAATTTCATATTGTTGGAATTCACAACAATCTTAGAAACAAGATATTAAGAAGTTGAATAACATTAATATATAATGAGATTTTTTAAAAATTAATCAAATGAATAAGAGTAGAATTATAAAATTTGGGAAAATGACTACAATAGACTTGCTTCATTTGATAAAACACGATTTTTATATAATATAGTAGTGTTCCCTTTAGACTTGCTTAAATTACTCATGTATTTACTTTCATAAATAAATTTAAAACTATTTTCTTAAATTGAAGAAGTAAATNTAATCAAATGAATAAGAGTAGAATTATAAAATTTGGGAAAATGACTACAATATACTTGCTTCATTTGATAAAACACGATTTTTATATAATATAGTAGTGTTCCCTTTAGACTTGCTTAAATTACTCATGTATTTACTTTCATATATAAATTTAAAACTATTTTCTTAAATTGAAGAAGTAAATAAAAAAATACATTGAGATATTAAAGTGGTTGAATATTATCCACAAGAATGCATTACTATAAACATTTTCTTCATAATTTAACAAAGATAAATAGTAGTTTAATAAGCACATATTTCCATATCTTTAATATTTATTCAAATATTTTTAGTACCAAATTTTTATCCAATATATAAAATATTTTATACGTAATAATTAAATACAAATTATATTTTAGTTGTTTCTTATATTTTTCTGTCTTTTTAATTACCAAACAAACCATTTTTGGGCAATGCGCGAACTTTCTCTAGTATGATATATATACAAATAAAAAAGAGTGAATTAGCCGAACAAACACATACCTCTAAGAATACAAAAAATCATAAAATAAATAAATTTTTTATTTACTTGAATAATATCGTTTACTTAGATTTTTTTTAAAAAATTCATTGGGTTGCGAAATTAGCCTACATTGTTATTATAGCATATCACATTTACTTAAAATTGATATTAATCTTATGGAAGATGAGTGAATAGTTTACTGTCACACATAAGCCATTACTTAATTGTTATATATTTTTAACTAAAATCCCCACATGTTATTTTTTTTTTGTTGGAGTAAAATCCACGGGCATACATAAGCCATTACTTAGTTTTTATGTTTTTTTGTTAAAATCGCCACTTGTTCTTGGATTTTTGTTAGAGTAAAATCCAAGGGATACATAAGCCATTACTTAACTGTTATATATTTTTATCAAAATCCACACATGTTTTTTGGATTTTTGTTAGAGTAAAATCCACGGGTATACATAAGTCATTACTTAGTTGTTATGTTTTTTTTTAATTAAAATACACACATGTTCTTGGATTTTTGTTAGAGTAAAATCCACGGGCATACATAAGCCATTACTTAATTGTTTTGTTTTTTTTATTAAAATCCACACATGTTCTTGGATTTTTGTTAGATTAAAATCCATGGAGATACATACACCATTACATAAATGTTATGTTTTTTTACATTAAAATCCACACATGTTATTGAATTTTTGTTACAGTAAAATCCACAGGCATACATAAGTTATTACTTAATTGCTATGTTCTTTTAATTAAATCCACACATGTTATTATATCCTATCACATTTACTTAAAATTAATATTAATCTTATGAAAGATGAGTGAAAAGTCCACGAGCATACGTAAACCATTACTTAATTGTTATGTATTTTTTATTAAAATCCACACATGTTCTTGGATTTTTCTTAGAGTAAAATCCACGGGCATACATAAGCCATGTTACTTAATTTTTATGTTTTTAAAAAATTAAAATCCACACATGTTCTTGGATTTTTGCTAGAGTAAAATCCACATGCATACATAAGTCATTACTTTATTCTTATGTTTTTTTTTAAAATTAAAATCCACACATGTTATTATATCCTATCACATTTACTTAAAATTGATATTAATCTTATGAAAGATGTGTGAAAAGTCTACGGGCATACATAAGCCATTACTTAATTGTTTTGGTTTTTTAATTAAAATTTCCACATGTTCTTGGATTTTGGTTATTGGATTTTTGTTAGAGTAAAATCCACGGACATACATAAATTATTACTTAATTGTCATTTTTTATTGAAATCTACACATGTTCTTGGATTTTTTTAGAGTAAATCTACGGGCATACATAAGCCATTTCTAATTAGTGAAGTCATTATTTAATTTTTACGATTTTACACTTTTTAATAACTTATGTAACCAAATTCAGCAAAACTAATATTTATAACAATAATTTTGTAAACATTTGTGATTATGAAATCAATATATAGATAAACATGAATTTTAGCTTAGCCAAATCTAAAATTTTATGAATTCTTTTTACATATCTTATGTAAGTTTGAAAATAGTTCTTACATAAAGAATGTTATGATTTATTTAAACATAATATGGTTTTTGTGATCGGTGGGTGTGTTTTTTATGTCGCTTTCCGCAGTGTCCTGGCAGAAGTACATGAGATGATATAAAACAACACACAAACTGTTCATTCCTCTGATGCACATGCTGATTACCGAGGAGTAGTTGAACAACATAAACATCTCAAGTTTAATAAAGCATAATTTGAAATTAAAGGTTGATGCTCTCAACAAGTGTATACAAAAATTATAGGAGTCAGCTATATAGTTTGGCCAAGCACAAACCTATATTATTAGCTTACTAATTTCTTACAATTATTCAATGTAATTAATCATTTGGCATTTAATATAACATAAAAAATTTAAACATAGCCCGCAGAAGGTGCGGACCACTAATCTAGTAGTAGGTAAACATGCAACCATTTTTTTGTTTGGAGGTTTTTTTTTTTTTTGCAGAAACCCCTTTAATTACAGAAACCTTTCTAATAAATAGAGAAAAAAATAGGAGAATTATATAATAGAAGAAGATGACAACATATATTACATCTCATGAATTAGGCTGGGTGGGACTTAGAACTCTCTAGTTCATTTGGTGTCTTTCATCTCATGAATTAGAGCTTTCGACTAGGCTTTTTCCTCTCAGGTCTACACTTTCGACCGTTGTCCTGTTATCGTCATTCCCAGTTATTTTTCTTTGCCTTACCTGTTAAACCCTCTTCTTTCTGACATAGATCCGACCCTTTGGGATACGATTGATTTATTAATTCTATGTCTTCTAATCTCGATTCGGCATTACTAGCCCTTTCGCTAACACAAGAAGAGGAGGATGAACATATGTTCTTCCTAATCTACCTCAATTCTTTTCTTGTCAAACGAAATACTCGAAGCATAGTTGGTCGCTTACTCAATCCAGGTTGCCACAGTATGGCGGATGTGATCTTTGATATGTCGCGCAGATGGCAGATTCATGATTGTGTTCGGGGTGTGACTCTATCAAAGGAGTGGTTCCAATTCATCTTCAAACATGAGCATGGTCTCCAAGAAGTGCTCGATAAAAGAGTCCAATCTTTTAACCCATGGAATCTGGTCATGGAAAGATGAGTGGAGAAACCACAAAGCTATTACCTCCAATATCTGCATGTCTGAGTTCAAATGAAAAACCTCCCGATGAACTATTACACACCGGGAACTTTTGCAGAACTTGGGAAATTTGTTGGCTTCGTGGAAGAGGTAGCTTTTGATCCCGAAAAATCACAAAGCAAGGAATATGTCAAGGTAAAACTACAAATCAATGTCTCAGATCCATTAAGAAAAAACAAGAAAGTATTGCTACTTGATGGAGGAACAACAAAGATCACTTATTATTATTAGCAGATCCACAAGCATTCCTACACTTTCCAAAGACACACACATAAACAATCCAAATGTCCAATGTTCTTGGCAAAATTACATGTTGCTTCAAAAGGAAAAGAGACCAAGGAAGCAATATATGAGCCAACAAGGGAACCAACATTGAAGAAATATGTTCCATTGTATGGTGTTTTAAATGAAGACCAAGTGGGACTAAACCCAATTACTTTAAGAAAGAGAATTGCGCTTGGGGTTCTGCAACTCTTAAGGCAATATCTCCTCGTCGTAATAGGTCTTGAAAAGGTAGTTAGGGTTGAAAGAATCAGAAACATGGTGGCCAACATGTCTGAAGATCCTATGATCCAGCAAAAAATCTTGGGTTTAGAAAAAACTCCATTGGGTTTAACCAGTGTTAATAAAGGAAAATGAATCGTCTCTGATTACTCTATTAAGTCAAGAGAAGAAGCACAAACTGGTAGTCAAGGAGGCCAAAAATTTATGTCATGTGCAATTCATTAAGGAAGATTTAGATGACCAAATTCAATAGCAAGCACATGAGCCATCTCAGTTTCAATCACTAATAATGAACATATCAGGGGATCTTCGGTTTATAAGCATACTTCTGTGAACCAGAGTGTGTCCGGATCCCAGTCTAAGTCAAATAAACCAAGGAAAAGGCCTACCAAAAGAGAGAGACAAGCTAAAAAAACAAAAAAGTCAGATGGGCGAACAAGCACAAGAGATGCTCTCTGATATCAAGGCTAAAAGAAAGGAGTGTGAAGGAGGAGTAAGTTTGGATAATAAGTTGTTATTTTTGACTAATTAAGACCTTGACAACTACAATGTCGATGCAGTAGTTAAGGATCGATTCCACAAGTTCCAGCTGCTACACTATGTCTTACTAAACTATCTTATTAAGCTAAATCGAATGCAAATTGGGTTTTTGATTGGTTTCACTAAATTGCTACTTGTTTAAATTCAATGAGATACAAATGCTAGACTTAGGGGACACCAATGGCAGACAATTGGACTTAACTGGATGACTATTCAGGTTCTAAACAACGCTAATTTCAACTTAAACAGAATTCTAAATTGGTCCACTTTGGTGGTACCAAATACTTCTCTTAGCAAAGCAAACACCTAAACTCTCATTTGGGTTTAATTAAGCTAGAGAGCATTTCTAGCTGGTTTAATAAGTTCACAAAATGCCTTAGCATCAACTTTCGTTGGCTAAGGACATTTTGCTCTCCTATATGGGCTGTCAAGAAACCTATTACACTTTCTTTTAATAGGAGTTCCTATGATCATAGACTAGGACATCAAACTAGTCTAAGCCTTAAGGCACCACAAGGAGGAAACTATTCTAATGACTAACCTATTTTCATCCATCTAAAAACCTATCTAACCATTGTTCCCCTAAATCTAACAACCTAACTACTCACACATCATCATAACCACAATAGAGTAATATAAATGAAGAGACATAAATCAAAACTTGATAATTGAATAACACTTAATATAAAACGAAATCAAAGAGATACAAGGGTTTAAAAACACTTCTGAGTTGTATCTAGGATGACAAATGAAGAGAAGATGCAAGCCCCTTCAATGAATCCTCAAAAACAATGAAGCAAATGATCAAAAACAATGAAACAAGAGTATTTGTTCTAAGAAAAATGAAGTAAGAACGTGTTGTAGGGTTTCTGGGGCTCAAACCCTTTATATAGGGGAGCAAAAACGTGTGAAAATCTTGCCAAATATGGTAAAGATTGATCTGATTTGAGTTTCCATAAGTGACTATCGCGGGATGGATCGATCGGTCCTTGGCTTGCTGATCGATCCATGCCTAGTTCGCTGGTCTTGAGTGTTCATGGATCGATCGATCCATGTATCCATCGGTCGATCCTTCTCCTCCTGGTCGATCCATGCATGATTCGTCGGTGAG
>OVAP01004409.1:0-14651 GCA_900406295.1 Aurinia saxatilis | reverse complement strand
GGAGTTAGGACAATCAAGCCACGTGAGTTAGCTGTCACATAGGCTTGGAATAAAGTCATTAGNAGTTAGGACAATCAAGCCACGTGAGTTAGCTGTCACATAGGCTTGGAATAAAGTCATTAGCCTCATGAGTAAGAAGTTAAGCCCAAATCAGTGAAGGTGTATCCAGAAACTCGCATGAAATATCAGTGAAGGTGTATCCAGAAAATCGGACCGGAGGCCCACCGATCGAACGAAGCTCATAATCTCAAAGAAGCTTCGAGAACAAATTCAGATATACACCGTTGCATTTGGGGAGATATCAGATTATGTTGGGATAATCACTGAAGATATTGAATCTTCAGAAATGTGTCTGAAGATATCAATCGGTCGGTGAAGATAGCTACAACCGATCGATCATAAGAGGATAATCACAAATATCTGGATTCCTATCGAAATCTTCCTCCTGATTCGTCTCGACTCTATACCCGACTCTCTCCCCTATAAATACAGACGAATGAAGCCAGAGAGAATCATCAGAAAACACTCAAAAGCTTCTAGGCATCCAGGCTAATAGTTTACCAGTTTCTTTTAGTTTTTTACTTTTATTGCTTTGATCATTACTTAAAGGACGAAGTTTTTAATCTCTGCACTCCAGAGAAACTATTTTGAGCCCTCTTTTAATACAAGTAATTTTCATTGTTATCATGTCTACTTTTACCATGTATGACTAGTCTTTTAGTTAGGAATAGGGTTATGCTAGGAGGAATAATGGTATGGTAGATAGGCAATAGGATTGTGTAATGAATAGTTTATAGACTTACTTTCATATCAGATCTTAGTATAAATCATAGGATAAACCTGCTACTAACACACCACTTAGTGTAAGAGATCCAGAACTTGATAGTGAAAGCTTTACTATTTATAGTTTTGTAGAATTTGATTTCCTAAACTTAATGCCTAGATTAATTGGTTGATCAGCCGGTAGGTTCTCTTTATGAAAAGATATATGTTAGAGTTAACTCGGATACCAATAAAACTAGACTGGCTAAGCCTGACCATAAGGATAGCCAGTTAATAGTGATTTCAACTATATACTAAACTAGGATTTACATAAATTACTACCCTGAATAATTCAAATTGTGATCCCCTGATGCATTACCTGACTTCCTAACGCTTTTTATCATTGAATTTCCTCATGTTTTATTTGATTTTAGCATTTTTAGGCATTGACCGATCGATCGCATTATCTGCAATCGACCGAAAGGTGTCTCGATTGATCGACCAGTTCACAATGTCGATCGACCAAAACCAAAAACCTTTTCATTTTGCTGCTTAGCTTGATGAGCTTGGACGTGCTACTGTGTACACTCTGCTCTCTGTGGATACGATCCCTAAGTATTACTGTGAGACATGTGCGCTTGCAGGAAATATTTTGGGCGAAAACTAATCCCCATCAAGTTTTCTGGCATCGTTGCCGGGGAGTTACAGTTGACCACTAGCATAAAAATCTAGCTCCAGACTAAGCATTTCATTTTTTAGCTTTTCATTTTATTTTTATTTTCAATCATTTTTCATTTAACATTTGAATTTAGTTTTGTCTTTCTCTCCCCTTTTTCCAAGTGTATGCAGAGAAGAAGTCAAGGTGACAACGATCTGTTTCCACTCGAAACCGTAATCCAGAGAATAGAAAAAAACCAACTGTAAGCTTGCTCGTTTGAGACTAATGGCGGAACAACAAGATCACACGTTCAATGATGGTGAACCTTGCCTCATTGGAGGAGGAAGAGGAGAATACCAAAGGAGGCAGGAAGAGGAACGTCCACAAGGGAACGGAGGAGACAGAGCTGCTGAGCCAAGAACTGATCAAAGAACAATAGCCGACTATCATTCGATCAATCAACACCTCTTCGATCGAACAGTGATCACAGCACAACCTCCTCGAAATGATTATGGGTCAAAACCTCAAATTATAGCTTTGGTGAAACAGAACCAGTTCCATGGTAATGCTCACGAGCATCCAATGGACCACATCAATTTCTTTGAAAAAATTTGTACCACCACAAGGAAAAATGGAGTTCCCACCGACTACTTCAAATGCAAACTCTTCCAATTCTCTCTATTGGACAAAGCCCATCGATGGCTGAAAACTCTACCACCAGGTTCCATCACTACATAGGAAGGTTGTAAGTCAGTTTTCCTTGACCACTTTTATCCCGCTCAAATCAATTAAGAAACAAGATATAAGGCTTTAAACAAGCCCATGTTGAAAGTTTCTTCGATGCTTGGGAAAGGTTTAAAGGTTACATGAGGGACTGCCCCCATCATGGTTTTGATGAAGCTAACCTCTTATGTACTTTCTACAGAGGCATAGAGCCAATCAATTGTCTCTTGATACAGCTAGCAATGGTGATTTTACCACCAAGAAAGTTAAGGAAGGACAAGCTCTCATCGAGAATCTAGCTGCAAGTGACAGAAATAACTCAACTAAATTCAATAGGTCTGTACCTACAAATGAAGTGGAGTCCAAGCAAATCACAGAGCTTCGAGGAATGATGAGCCAGATCCTAAGAAACCAACAAAGGGTGGTGAACTCTTGTGAAGCTGTAACTGACAACAACGTTGGCCTAACAATGGATGGAGAATAAGAAGGTTATGAAGAAGAAATGAACTACGTGGGAACACAAGGTAATTTTCAAAACCGAAATTTCAATAATTTTAAAAATAATAACCTCTCTTACAGGAACCCGAATGTGGAGAACCCTCAAGACCAAAATTACCCTTCCCAAGAAAAACCTGAATTTAACTCTTACACCCGAGGAGGAGGATTTAATTCTGGAAATTTCCAGCAAGGTAGTTATGGTAGAGGCACTAATCCCAGCGAAAACAATTTCCAGCAAAGACCTTCTTTTTGTAATTTTCATGTTAGAGCACCAGAGCCGACATCATCTCAAGACTCTAAGATCGAGAGGATGCTCCAGCAAATCATGGCCAACCAGGAGAGTCAAGGGAAAGCCATTGAAGAGAGAATAAATGGTGTTTACCAAGACCTCAATGGAAAGTTTAAAGCTGTCTCGCTTCACGAAAAAAAGGTGGAGGTGCAAATTGCTCAGACAGCGGAAGCAATGAAGTGCCAGAACGGTGTGCTTCCAGGAAAACCAGAGGAGAATCCTAAAGCTTTATGCAATGCTATTGAAGAAGTCCTTGTGCCATATCCATGCATGATGATAGAAGAGGAATCTTCGGACTCTGATAATAATATCGAGGCCAGTGACATTGTTTCAGGAGGAAGCAAAATCAACTACCTCTGGAGCCAACCAAAGACATTGACTATGGAAGAAAACCCTAGGAAATTTGTTTTCCCTATAAAATCGCAGGTTACAAGTTCCTAAACTCACTTTGTGACATTGGGTCTAATGTGAATGTCATGTCTTCAAATGTTGCAAGCAAGATAGGGCTTTCAAACTTGGTCCACTCCAACTCGTCACTAGTGTTCGGAGACTCACACTCAATAATCCCCAAAGGGATAGCTACAATGTCAAGCTGCAGATTGGCTCGGCAACAGTACCTGTGGATTTCCACATAATTGACATGAATGAAGCAGGCTTGCTAATTTTCGGAAGAGGATTTCTCGCCACTGTTGGAGCGGTCATCGATTTGCCAAATAGCAGAATGAGCTTTGGAAGAATCAACTCCAAGGTTTACTACCCATCACTACCAAGTTCATGCATCAAATGAATGACTTATGTTGAAAGGAGAAAGGTCCATGCACCTGGAAATGACCCGCCAAGGCTAATCAAAGGAAAGGAGAAACCCCACGAATCTAGAAGAAAGCTTGCTACACAGGAGAAGAAGGAAAAAGGGCGCACCAAGCTGTACTCAACGATCAAAATGGTAGTCCCAAATGATGCTCGTGGAGTAGGAGGGTTAAGGCGCCGAGAACTAACGGCTCTCACTGAGAGGTACATATGGGAAAATTGCTTCCCCGCAAAAAAAGCCTCAATGCTGAGAATGCCAATGACAAAGAGCCTGACCCTCAGGAAGGCAACATCAAGGAGGAGGAGCCCCAACCATCCGACCATCCACCAGAGAACTAAAAATCTCCAAACCATGTTGAGCTAACCAACTTTAAACAAAAGCGCTGAGTGGGAGGCAACCCACTGGTACTTCTTAGAATAGGTTTTATTTTAAATAATTTTGTTCGTGTCTCAGAAAATAGGATTCAAGGATTCAACCAAGAGGATGCAGAATCGGTCGATCGCCTTAACAACAATCGATCGATCGTCTACAGTTCACAAGCTTCATTTCATTATCTCGATGGAAAGCCAGGGTCCACTGATTCGAATCAACTGGTGATCCAGGAAAATGGTGTGCACTTCAACACTAATCGAAAGAGAGTAAAAAATTAGAAGAATCACATTGTGATTGGATCGACTGATGACTGTATCGATCGATAAAGACTCAGAGTGATGAACACTTCCTCATTTCAACACGAAAAATGTTGATATACTGATGTCGTCAGGTACAAATCCTCTCCTATTTCCTGTAAAGTCCTTTCAATTTCAATAAGACAAAGAAGGTCATTCGATACACTTGAAGACAACGAGGTAACCATCATCCATTTCTATTTCAATCCATTTCAATTACCATTATGCTCTCACATCTTGTCAACATCGGGGACGATGTTATTCAAGTCTGGGAGGTATTCCTCGTTTTCTAAATCGTTTGTTTCTTTTGACGCACTTTTACACCCATTTTAAAAAAAATTATCGAGCCAAAAGCGTTTTATTGAGTCAATCCAGGTCTGCAACAAGGACCTTACTCATAACTGGACTGCGGCCTAGTGACCATATTTATAAGACTGTTCCAAGGCATTTGTTTCAGAAACCCCATACTCGAGCTTCCCCAGCACATCTCGGTTTGCACATACTTTAATAACTCTGATTTCTGAGTCTATTTTATTTGGACCTAAACCGGATTATAAATCTTTCTTGTTGAAGGTATTAGATTAGGAAAAACAAATCCATTAAGGACTTCTTATCCACTTTACCACTCTCTTGCTGATCCTGAATGGTCAACTTATTTTTAAGTTGTTACCACACCCATAACCTAACATCTTTTCAAACCCCATGCAGTCGCTTTTTCTTTCTTGTCTTATATGTAGTATGTGTAAAACGGCCGGAGAGATGAAACCAACGCTCCGATCACTCGTGAAGACTGACGAAAAAGGGCATGCACGATCTTAACAAATGCATGAAGATTCAAAGAGAAGGTTCCAAAGCTGATTTCCTTGGTCATACTTCATCAAAATTAAGGTAAAATTTGTTACTTGCTTTATATGGTGAAAGCTTCATTGTAAAAAAAAAACTTTATGATCCATATTTGTTTAGCAAAAAGGCCAGGGAAATAAGGGATAAAAAACGAAGAAAGGAGGAAAACATTTAAAGGAGTCTGAGGATGTTCAAGAAGACTTTAGATTCCTTTAAAAGAATCTAAGTCTGGGGAGGAACGAGCTGAGCTAAGGAGAGAGTGATTGAGGAACTGTACCATCAAGCGGTCCGATCTCTCTTGCTTTTTTGCAAACATATCGCATTTCTCTTGAGTACGGTAAACCCTAAACACACTAGTCTCACCTCTAAATATTAGTCCCCTCTCATTACACACCTAGCCTGTTTTACCTAGCTGATATTTTCCAGCAAGAAAGCTCACGCAAAATAAATGAACGTAGAGAGTTAGAATTTTGGTACCTTTAGGGTATTTGCATGTTGAGATTCCTGCTGGACCAGTTGGAACAATTGTGGTGGGAGTATGCGATGAGAACTTTTGGCAGGATTCTCGAGATGACCATCATAAAGATGCGCCTCTAAATTGTGGTACAAGTAAGCGAGTTCCTAACTTTTCAAACTTATTTCCCTTCTTAACATGTTGTTTGTTTGAGGACAAACAAAGCTAAGTCTGGGGGATTTGATAGTGATGATATTTTACCGCTTTTCGATATGATTTTTCGGTGTTTTTATCAAAGAAACTATTTGATTTGAAACATAAACTATTGGATTTCACATTTTTTTGTTTGTAAAGTTTTTTTGTGAAAACAATACATTTTAGGTCACAAATGGGCATTTTCTACCAAGTCCAACAAGTCAACATCAGAAGTCCAGGCCCGGATGAAGAAGATGTTTATTTTGGAATGAAGTGAGGAGTTAGTACAATCAAGCCACGTGAGTTAGCTATCAGATGGGCTTGAAATAAAGTCATTAGCCCTCAGGAGTAAGAAGTTAAGCCCACATCAGTGAAGGTGTATCCAGAAGCTCGCATGAAATGAAGGCCCGATCGATCGGACCGGAGGCCCACCGATCGATCGAAGCCCATAATCTCAAGGAAGCTTCGAGAACAAATTCAGATATATACCGTTTCATTTGGGGAGATATTAGATTATGTTGGGATAATTATTGAAGATACTGAATCTTCAGAAACGCGTTTGAAGATATCAATCGATCAGTGAAGATAGCTACGACCGATCAATTAGAAGAGGATAATCATAAATATTTGGATTCCTATCCAAATCTTCCTCCTGATTCGTCTCGACTCTATACCCGACTCTCTCCCCTGTAAATACAGACGAACGAAGCCAGAGAGAATCATCAGAAAACACTCAAAAGCTTCGAGGCATCCATGCTAATTGTTTACCAGTTTCTTTACTTTTATTGATTTGATCATTGCTTCAAGGGCGAAGTTTGTAATCTCTGCACTCCAGAGAAGCTATTTTAAACCCTCTTATACAAGCAATTTTCATTGTTATCATGTCTACTTTTACCATGTCTAAGTAATCTTTTAGTTAGGAATAGGGTTTTGCTATGAGGAATCATGGTTTGGTAGATAGGCAATAAGGTTGTGTAATGAATAGTTTATATGCTTATTTTCATATCAGATCTTAGTATAAATCATAGGATAAACCTTGTACTAATACACCACTTAGAGTAAGAGATCCATAACTTGATAGTGAAAGCTTTACTATTTATAGTTTAGTAGAATTTGATTTCCTGAACTTAATGCCTAGCTTAATTGGTTGTTCCAGGTTTTCCGTATCAGCTCCTAAAAACCCATATGGTTATTTTTCATGGATTTGAACCCGTCCCGAACCCGGGCTCGGTATAGGTTTGATTATTCGAGTTCGGTTATTTTGCCCATCCCTAGTATATAACAACACTGTTCACTAAAATTTAAAAACAGTTGGGAAATTTTGAAAATTACCACTTGTGAAAAATTCATTTTTTTAAATATCAATTTTAAAATATTTTAAAAACTACCATAATTTACCAAAGCTATTTTTCTTTGCAATTGACAAATTTATAAGGGTTTAGGGCTTTAAAGCTTATGGTTTGTAGAAGTATAGAGCTTAGGATTGGCTTAGGGTAGGGTTTCTAGGTTTTAAGGTTTAGGGCTAAAACCTTTCAAGAGTTAGGGTTTAAGATTTAATCATTATTAGGGTTTAGAGTTTGTTAGGGGTGAAAATGTTTTTTTGGGGTTTAGGACTTAAGAGTTTAAACTTTAATCCCTAGATCATAAACACCCATAACCATATAAATAATTTACACTTAAAAAGCAGTATTTTTGATAATTTACCCCTTACAATTATTGAAATGTAGTACATCAAAAGTGGTAATTTTAAAATCACCAATAGTTTAATTTGACGGATGGTTACAAGTTGTTGGATACGGGCCACACACGGCCCACTAATTCGAGAACATGGCCTCCAAATCCCATGCGAGGAAAGAAGCCCATAAGATCCCAAAACCAAGAGAGTCTGTGACAGCGACGTGCTCGACGTCGACTTCTCATCAGGTACCAAAAATCAAGAAAAAGTCCACGACAACAACATGACCGACAACGACATCTCACCAGGTACTAAAACAAATGAGGAGAAGTCTACGGCAACAACATGTACAACAATAACGATGCGGGGGGTGGGGGGTCCTAGCACCGATGAGAAGAATACGATACAGATGTAACCCATCAAGTCGGATCCCTCCTCCTATAAATAAGAGGAAGACGAAAGTGTCTTTAGACAGGACCCATACTGAGGGCTTGGGCAACCTAAGAGATTGCAGTGCTATCAAATTGGTTCCCTTAACGCTTTCTTAGTATTCACACCTAAAACCCTCAATTCACTTGTACGACTCGAGCTCCAAAGAGAGCCTGACTTAATCCTTGTTCGACCTCCCGCTTCGGAAACGAGAAATTCTTAAATTACTCTTTTATCTCTAAGTGACGTACTCGGTTACATCGCAAGTGTTTTATTATTAATAGAAAATGAAAATTTATTAGTTTATATTGTCATTCAATTTTGTTCATTTGTCTACTTCGTTTAATATTATCAATTTCATTAATGGCTAGTTTGTTTGTTTATAAGCAAATTTTGAAAAAATTCACTTTTGAAACACTCATTTTCAAAACTACCATTTTTAATATATTTGCAAAATTACCATTTATTTACCCAAGCTATTTTCTATATAATTGATAAATTTGTTAGGGTTTAGGGATTTAACACTTAGGTTTAATAAAATTGTAGGGTTTAAGATCGACATAGGGTTTCTAGGATTTAGTGTTTACGGTTAAACTCTTATAAAGTCAGGATTTAGTTTTAATAACTATTAAGGTTTAATTTTTAGAATTTAGCGTTTAGATTTTTGTTGTTAGGATTTCTTACGGGTGGAAAAACTTTCAGGGGGTTAGGACTTTAGGGTTTAGGGTTTTTAATCCCTGAAACCCTCTATAAATGTTTTACACTAAAAATAGTATTTTGTAAACTTACCTTTTTCAATAGTATTTTTTGAAAAGTGGTGAAATAAAACTGGTATATTAAAAAAATTTCCCTTGTTTATATACGCTTATTTCATTACCATATCGACCAATAAAGTTCTAGAACTTATATATCTCACCAAATGTATATATCAGCAATGAAAGCCTAAATCATTGCCGTGACTAATGTCTTAACTGTAAAAACCTCACGTGTTAGCTGTTTTAATGTTTGGTCCGTTGGGTACGCCGTGGAAAAATGATTAAATGAATAACATCACATGACTATTTGTTGCCATTATTACTATTTAATATATTTGATTCTATTTTAAAATTAATAATTATGATGAATGATTCTATCGTTCTGATCACAATTGTTGTTACCATGCACCACTCTTCTTACTTCACGATGTCTACGTGATATAGGGTATTTTAAGAAACATTATTAATGGGGTAAAATTTAATATTTTGAATGTATACTGTTATGGATATATACAGAACCAAATCAACTGAGGTAATTGTGGCAACCTTTCAATGATTTGGTCAGACTTATAAGAAAGGACGAGATGGAAAATCACCACTTCTGCGCCATGTCTTAAAATCCAATTATTGCAATCTAATTATAACAACATCCCTTTTGTCAACTATACAAGGAGGATAATGCGTGATTTTACTTTAAATATATCAATCTTTTTCCATAACATCATACCAAAATATGGATTTGGTCTCCGAGAACTTGATGTTTTATTCTTTTCGAGACTAATTTTTATTTTATTTTATTTTATTTTGACAATACCAGAAAAATGCTAGACGCGTTTGAAAAAAAACACATCTTCGCTATTAGAATAGCAAAAATTAAAATATCGTATCCAAGTTATTTGATAAGTATCCGTATAAATAAATAAACTAATTTCAGTGGAAAACTAATATATAACATCTCATTTTTCTATCTGTTTGCAACATAAACAAAAAAAAAAAAACTATTCATAATTATTTATGTCTCATGTTTTCAATGTGAAAACTATTTGGCTTTGAGCATTAATAGAGAATGAGTAGGTTGAAAGTTTAAACATTGATCGATCCAGTGATTGTGTTTACCAACCATGTATAAACAACACAAAGATATGTATCTGTGACAACGTGAAGATGTCAAGTTTGTACAAAACAAATGACAAAGTTGTGTACTTATTTGAGTTCCTTTTATTTAGTTAATATATCAATTTGTGGAAGCCCTTAATCTACTGATTAAATGATGCACAAATTTAATGGAGATCCATAGTGATGAAGACAGATCCGTTTGTCGTGTTTTCGTGAGTAGTGGAGAGAGGTGTTCATCGTAGGTGTGGTACATATAGAACCGTCTGTCGTGGATCCGTATAACAGGGAGAGTTGCATCGTGGAATAGTTATCCGTAAGAGATGTTTATTTTATCAATGTACCTTGTGGAAAAAAATTGCATTGTGGGGTATTATTTAATTGAATTAAAAATCATATGTAATAGATATTACATTTACATACGATAAAAAAATTAGTCGATTATCTAAATCAATGTTTTAAAAAATCAATTTAAATAAACTGAAAGTTGTGAATTAATAAATAATATGGTGACTTTAGTACTACAATACGTCAATACATATATTATATTCATATATCATGTTTTTATGTTAGCAACAGAATATACTCGAAAATTTTAATATTGGCGTAACATTAAAAGAGAAGGAGTAGGTTGAAACATTGATCGGTCATTTTGCTTTGAATGGTTATTACCAAACACATAGCAGCGACCAAAAGATGTCTACATGAACATGTCAAATTTATGATTTGAGCTCCTTTTAAATATTCCACTAAAAAAGGTTCTCGTTATTTATAGGTTGGATTCTTTAAATAATGCATTTATACGTTGCATAAAAGGCCAAAAAGCACATGCAACTGTTTTGTTAGATATTGGCATTCTCTCTATGGTCCATATATATTCTCCTTAACCTCATGTGTTTTGATAAGAGTCCAATCTATTTCATAAGTGTTATGACATGATATAAAACCTATTAATTATCTACTAAAGGAACAAATAAATAATATTAAATAAAATTGTGGCCTATTAACTTGAATAAGAAAAATCGTTATATCAAATCTGGCCCACATCCAACAGAAAATATTTATTTGAACATAATATATATATATACTATAACTGTACATTAGGCCAAAGATATCTCTTAAAAATTTAGCTACTAAATATTAGGCACAACTAATTTTTTTATCATCTTGAAATTTAATCCTACGAACAAATTCTATCATACAACTTTCTCCCCAACATGGATAACGGATATGCCTGCATCACTCTGAATCTTGATCACGTCCAAGCCCATGCATTCCTTAATATGTAGAAATTATATTCTCTGGGGTTGAACCTCATACATGGTATATAAGTCTTTAAATCCCTAATAGACTAAGGGTCTGCCACAACTAATTAAAAGGGACTTTAAAAAGAAAAGTCTGTTAAAAAAATGTGGACATTTTAGTTTCACTATCAAAGATTTATAATCAACGCAAGTTATTTTTGAGACGATCGAAACCATTACACGTAAACTCAAAGAAAGGTGATCAGACCAAGAATAATAAGATCAATCTAAACTCTAGAAAAGTGTAAGAAGAGATCAAAAGTGTGATTTAGAACGTAAATTATCAAGATTATCGAGATATCGAGGTGAATGTATAAGTTTAAGTTCACCTCACCTCGGAAGAACAAAAATACAATTAAAAACAAGTAACTGAGCTGGAGATAACAAGAAAGTAGTTTGTATGTGGTGTTTAGAGGTGCCAATCGGTCTAGTTCAGCCTGGTCCAAACCGGGCAACATAGGTTTTCAGGCTTTTTCGGGCTTCTTCACAAAATGTAATAAAAACGTTGTATATGTATGCATTTTTTTTAACATACTTCTAATGTATGTGATATGTGTAAAGTTTTTTTTTACTTAAACTGAGAATTGCAGGTGCAAAAAAAAAATCATGTTTGTTACGGCTGTACAGCCCGTATATACGGCATTTATACAGTAAACAATAGAGCATTGTATCGTATTTTCATTATACAGTAAGAGTACGGTTTGAACAATACGGCGTTTATACAGTATATGGGCATATATACGGTAGCCGTATATACGTATTGATGTTCTTAACTATTTTACATATTTTTAAAATACAAATAAATAAGGAAACTTATACCAATAAAATAACCTAAAACGGCTACAATTCCATTTCTTTCATCCACGATCAGTTAGTCGTCTTCTTCTTAGAGTTCTTCATATCACTATTGTTTTGTTCTTTCGTCGGGTCTCTCTTGGTTTGATCTTGCTCTATTCTCTTTTTTTTTCTTTGTCTTACATTAGATCATGTGTATCTGTCTTGTCTTCATCGTATATAGTGTGCTATTTAATACTTGTCTTAATGAAAATTAAAAAATGAAAAGTCAAAGCATTTTGGATTATATAGTGGATTTTAATTCATTACTTAATATTGAGTTCAGCTATAAACATATGCATCACAACATAATTTTTATATATGTATTATATAGTTTTTTCTCAAAAAATATTTACGGTGTGTACCCGCATAATCATCTGTATATATGGCTAGGCGCTATACAGTGGCCGACCGCCCGACTAGCGTATAGCATATTTTAGAATACTGGTTATAGTAGAAAAATGTTATAGAATCTCTAGAGACTTAAAGTTGCATTGCAAATTATTATATTTGAATCAAGTTATGTAAATTATATAAAACGACTAACGAAAATAGTTTATGAAAATCGGTTGAAAAAGCTTTTTGAAAATTTAATGAGACAAAATCTAGCCTTGGGAAGTTTTCAAGTATATATGAAAGTGAAGATTCGGAAAATTATGAAGATCGGTAGTTGAACTTGAATGTATACTCAACCAACTGTCGTTGTGAAGACTATCTATGTCTAAATCCTAGGTTCCAAATTTCTTGATAAATTCAATCAGTTAAGACAATCATTAAAACCAGGTTTAAATTGTTCACACAATTCCTACACCAATTTTCTTTTTATAAGAATTTTGCTTATCTAAAATAATTCAGATAATTAGTAAGGGGTGGGGAGATATTGGGAGTATGATTTGTAAGGATTTTCAAAATTTAAAGAATCCATTGTTATTGAGCGATGGAATCTTACAATCTTTATCAATTTTTTGTTATTGGAGTGATGATTTTACAATCCTTGTATAATTCGTGTAATAATTTTGCAACTCCATTAAAATACTATGTTATTGGTGTGATGATTTATAAGTTTTATTTTTAATGATCTTACAAATCTATCAAACTCTAGTGTTATTGGTGTGATGATTCTTTTCATTTTTACTCATTAAACATGATTTTCAAAATCTTATGTATATGAGATTTTCAAAATCCTTAAAATACAAATCATTGATAAACTTTTTGAATACACAAAACTCTCTAAATATTTATCAAATCTCTAAACTTTTAAAATCCACAAACTCTTTCAAAATCCTTCTCCCAATAACCCCCATTGTCGCGCATCTATTAATTAACCTATGATCTAAATTCTACGTGACCAAACTAGAACTATCAAAAAGCACAGTTTTAGATGAAGAACAATTAGGGTTTTACTAACAAGTAATTCTAGTCTATCAGTCAATCCTTAATCCTTGAATAACCCTAAGGCTAAGAAATAAACTACACAGACAACTCTAACAATCAACATAATAAGAGAAGAATGCATAAACTCTTTTCGCGCATACGAAACCTCGAAAATTAGTTCATCCTCCACTTTTTTGAGATATCCAATCAAATACAAAATCAAGAGGGTTAAAATCTCTCTCTAACATGCAAAGTTTCATTATTCTTCACCCTAAAATCTCTAGCACAATCTCTTGTGTATGTCAACCAAAAATAAGATATCTAAAACTAAGTCTAACAACATGTATTTATACAACCCAAACATATAACATATTAGTGGTCTTTTAATATCAGTATAAAAACTGAAAATTGTATTGGAATTGTTGAAACATCTAAGTAATGGTGCTTCTGTCAAAAATTTTAAAACCAAGTATTAAAAGACCACTAATATATTATATTAAATTCAATTTCGTTTTAAATGGGTTTTATAACCAAATAAAACATAAATATTAAAAGGAAAAATGTCTATTTCGACACGAAGTATAGGTGCATTCACAAAGAATTCATAATCGTCTAAATCTACACTAATTTTGACAAAAATCACACGACATCACAAAAAATAGGAAAAATGGTCTAGTTCATCAAAATGCAAAAAAAACATTTGTTTCTCCATCAAATTTGTTGATGTGGTGTTGTAATGGTAGACTGATGCCACTTCAACATCCACATACTTATTTACTTTTGGGCCTAGTGGGCTAAGACTCAATTTTTTAATTAAATTAAATTTCTAAACCGATACTAAATCGACTCTAAACCGATTCGATCAATTAAACCGAAATTCCTAAATTAAATTTTGGTTTGTCTTCCCAAATACAGCCTATCGACCCTAAATTTTGAATCTTAACAGAAATCCGAAACGAGACAAGATCCTTCAGCAACATCCACATTTCCAATCTTATGAACCCTAATGTTGAAGATCACGATTAATATAAAAAAAAGAAGCAAACTTGTTATTCTTGTTCTCTCTGAACTTTCAATCTCTGCGAAACGGAGATTGTTTTTCACTGATTGAATTCGATGGAGAAAGATCGAGGAAGCGATCACTGTCGAAATATCACATGAGATTTCTCAGACGAGAGTTCCACGGAGGATATTAGAGATCGTGAACAAAGAGAATTCTGTAAATGTATCTCTATTTCCTCAACGGTCAAAATACAACTGTACAACGTA